>CBVK0101961000.1:0-16130 GCA_900067695.1 Picea abies | reverse complement strand
ACGAGATCGGTCTCGGCATTCCTGCTGAACCGCTCTTCCGATCTCACCCTTTGAGAATGTGAGCTAGTTTTACTACTAGAAGATCCCTCTGAGTCGTCCTTTCCAGAGGATTCTCCTGATGAGTGTCCCCTGTCTCTAGGTTGCACCTTCCTTGAAGTACTCCTCCTAGTGTGGCCACTTATGAGACCACGTTTTCGTATCTTAGGTGGAATTTGACTCCTCTTTGTCTGTTGTTTGTCCACATGACTGGTGGCAGGTCCATGCTGTAGCTGTCTTTGTATGTCAGATAAAATTTGTAGCAAGACTGCATTAATTTCCATTTGCTTCTCTTGATATTTTATCAATCTCTTGTTGTCGGCCTTGCAGGTCTGTAATTCGGCCATGAGGCTCCTTACAGTTTCAACCAGATCCAAAGGAGTCTCTACCGCCCTCCTCTCGTCATATTCTTCATCTCTATTGTGGGAGCCATCCCCCACTTCATGGCATGTCACCATCCTTTATGCTTGCAATTTCCCGCAACTGACTGACCACTTGAGTGCTGACAAAACACTTGATATTAACTAACAATATATTAGTTCATGAACAACACATAGCTCATATTTCTTAAATACACACACACACACAACAATAAGCTTTCATTCTTTTCTGTAATAAGGGCTTAACTAAACTTTTTAGGAAGGAAGTAAAGTAGGGTGTCATCCTTAAATCCCTTTAATGTGGTTTTTATGTAACTTTTCCATGATCCTAAGCAGGTCAAGTGTTGTAACCATGCTCTGATACCAATTTGTAACACACCCATGGAGGAGCATCAAAATTTCATTCTCCTTAACAACTCAAGACCTCCATTTGAGGTCTCAAATCCCATTTTGCTCGTTCAGGGCTTTCCTGCCGTGGTTACCATACTCAGAACCGAACTCAGAACTGACAGATACGTCTCTCTCCATCTCCTCGGATGTTCATTTGTTGAGGCCACGGAGCTTCCACGTGGGTCCGACTCAATGGGATCCTTGCGGGACTTCAGAATTCGGGTGTTCTCGATTCAACTGACTCCAATTCCGCCGAGGTCCGAACTCGCGGACATGCATGAGTCGAATCAACAGTCCATACTCTAGTCATAACCTACGACTGAGATTGACTTTGGGTCTCAAGCTTCGGGAGTTCTTGACTCACTTGAATCTTATTCTGCCGAAGTCTGAACTCGCGGATAGACATGTAGTTGGATCAGGGGCGACACGTCCCCTCACTCGAAGCGATGCAGGTCACGATCCAAGGGCCCCATGGGGTAGGCAATGCACATAAACAAGGTGGCACGTGGCTTGTTAAGATTGGATCCACGTCATTGGGGATGACGTCACTGTATCTCGACACCTTGCCAACAGTGTTCTACATTCCTCAGATCTCACAATTGAGATCCAGTCTTGTAGACCAATAGACCTATGACTTTGGTTACCTCTGGGTTTCGGCATTCGAGAGTATTGCTAAGAAAACTCCTCTTATCTTTTGAAGCATCCAATCTTTGAAGGAGAGGGACTAGCGCCACACGCCCACGATATGACGACGGTTGGGAAAAGATCCGAAGGGTCCCGCAATCTATGGTACTGGGTCCTTCGCCACTCCGACCTTTGGGGTTTCAGACCTCGGTTTACTTGGCGAGATAGGCCCACCCAACCACCTGGGGTACCACCTATCGCTGGTCAATATCACGGGAGACCGAGTCTCCCGGTCACCTTCAATGCATGTAAAGCTAGTAAGGTTGATCTGACTCTGAAGTCTTGGAATTCCAGAGCTATGAGACCAAGGAAACATGGCCCCCTTAGGCTTAACCCAAGGTTCATGGGTATCGGTCATATGGTTCCTTTCGAACGAATCTCTTCTGCTCGTCTCTTAAACGAAGAAACCTTCTCTTTTCCAAGGTTTCAACTTCACTACTCTTCCCGAGCTTTACCATTAAGGGTTAAGGACTTGGGTCTAGCATTCCGGTCGCACAATAAGGGGTCTGGAAGAGGTATCCTCTTCAGATGGATGGTTTCAGGTCAACACACTATCCCCTATCTTGACCATCTTAACAACTTGTGCCCCGAGAATCCTCTGGAGTTAAGCTGGGCATACAGTCTATCCATTGGAAGTGTGAATTCACAAGGAGATGAAGGCATACACATAACATAGCCATTTCACACATAAGACATTTATAGATGCATATATATGTATAAGTCCAAATATTCATCCATTATTCCAATTCAACAAATAAATCAAGGAAAATACTTATCAGAACTAGACAACGTGAAGCGACTGCTGGAAGGGGTGCCCGTTTCCACCCAACCATAGGCTCATTCACTCCAAACGAATTTTCCACTAGCCACCCCCGAGCTAGACCACGATGCTCTGCAACACAATCTTTTCTTCTGGCTCAACAACAATAGGGACAGAGGTTACTCTCCTCCTCCCGCAGGATCCTGACAATGGTTTACACGATACCAAGCAAGGAAGACCGACCTCATTTATCAGCTTGTATCATAACCTTCTCTGCCATTTCCTATGACTAGAACGCTTATTTCCAGTTCTTCCTTGAACTCGAGAGATTCACCTCTCGTGTCTGCACTCTTCGCAGGTCTCCTTCTGCCCACCACACCTTCCTTTCTCGCCTTTTTTAGCAAGGTCGCATGTGGCTCAAATTCCCATCCCGCGGTCAAGTCTGGAAGCCTTAAAGATGGGTGCTATGCCCCATCCCTTCATTAACTCTTGAGGAGGTCTTCCCACCTACCAGCCTGACTGTAATTCATTTCTGGGTCAGAGGACTGTTCTAGTCCTGAGCAATTAAATCCAATAAGTACTGGTTTGGTGAAGGTTAACACAACCATTCCCGGTCCCCTTCACCATCTCTTTGTATAGCATTCGTGATCTTTCTAAGTACACCCCCCTTCCAGCAGTCATGCAACACTTATCCATTTTCTAGTAAATAACAAGATTTACATTCATTTACCTTTCGAACAAAGGTCCATCGAATCAATATTCACACATATGGAGTTTTCCATAGTCTCTTTGCCATTATAGTTATATTTACAAGCTGGGGGAAACATGGTTTTACATGAACCTTGAGCTTTACCAACTCAAAATAAAACACTAATATAACACCATGTCAAGTACTTAATAATGTATCTTGTTATAACTTGAAAAAAAAGGTCATGCCAATACATTCACATTGTTTATCTAGATGAATTGATGTTCATATGGCCATGATTTTTTTTGTTTGTTGGGTATATAAATATTAATTAATGATGCTTTATTGTTCATTCATCTTACGTAGGAGGTGGATATGAGAGTGTCCGAGATCACCATGATTAAAATTGTGAAACACCAGACATTGATGATTGCAAACTCAAATTGTAAAATGTTAATGCAAACTTCTCAAACTACAATGAAGATATGGGTGCCTAATAAACACTAAGTTACATGTGAACCTTGAACTCAACCAACTCAAAATAAAAAATTAATATAACGCTATGTCAAGTACTTAATATTCATCTTGTTATACCTTAAAAAATACATATTCTTTACTATCCACTACATGATTTTTGAATCCCTAACTAAGAGGTAGAGTTTAGATGACATCCCACTTAAAATTTGTGTCTTAAAAAATTACCATCAATAAAAAATGATTTAAGCACTATAATATGTGTTAGTTATTTCTTCATTACAGATTGAATAAGAATTGGCATGGGATTATAATATTTGTTATTTGAGTAAAATAAACTAAATGATTTGGCTTCTTCCTTATAGATACTCCCTGGATACTCCTCCCCACATCCCTTCTAAGAAGGAGATTAATAATTCAACAAGAGAGGGTATCTATCAACTATTCAATCATATCAATTGAGTTTCCCCTCTACATCTTCTTAACCCTAAGTATGCCTTCTATGTTGAGTAGTTCTTGTAAATTGTAACAATATCATTGTTTATCTAGACTACTTACAACAACACTAGTCTCATGGCCTCTTGGTTAGATGACATCACACTCACATCAATTATGATCAACATCGATTGTTAGATTTCATATGAGGATATTGTTTGTTGGATTTTCTTCCTTCTAGAGGTGGAGGCTGGGCCCCATCTATTATGAGATATAGTGGGGATTTCATTGTTTATCTAAAGACCTTAGTACGTCCCATGCTACCTTCATTACTTAGATTAGATATATATTCAAGAGGTAGTGACTTTTAGAAAACAACTCTTATAGGTACTTCTGAGGCCTACTTGATTGATTAACTCTTTCATTCCCTTTTGATCATTGGTGGAGTTAAGCTTCCTACTAGTATTGGTGTTACTAACATATATAATTGGATGAGATAATGCCTATTAAAATAAGAGATCATAAGGCCTCCTTGTTGTATTAATCTCCACATCTAGTGGAGAAGAATTGCTACCCTTTCTTAGCAAATAACTTGTAGATGTATACTTATTACTAGGTTTCTTCCCTCTTTGAGGGAATTTTCAACCTTGGTTGCTAGGGGGGTTGATCCTAACTTCTCTCCGTAGGATTATAAAATTGGGTCCATTTAGCCATAGCCATTCTCTAAAGGAATTTATTAGGATAAGCTTTGGCACATTTGTAGTAATGGACGATGGTGGCTCCTCTTTTGATTTTGGTGTTAACCAAGGCATTGCTCTTTCTCAACATTCATAGTCTTTTATAGCTTCCATGGTGCAACATTGTTGTTGGGGGACTTTATTTCCTTTGATTTACATGCACTTCTCTATCTATGGTTTACCCTTTTTTAGTTTTCACACTCTCTCTTCTCAACTACTTTTTCTTTATTTCAACTAGGTTCTAGAGTGCTTCGAAGATACTCCAAACACTTCTTTTTGTTCATTGACAAACTTTGTTCTTACTAATTTCATCGACTTATTTTTGTCATGTGTATATCGAACCATTTTCAAACTCCATACAATGCTTAGGGACATCTTTAACAACATTAAAGACAAGTTTGACCATTTTCTTCATTAAGATGCTTATGAGATTCCTTCCTCTTGTGGAGTTTTTTATATAGGCCAAACTAGTCATTCCATAAAAACTAGACTCAAAGCATATTTCCAACATTAAACATTTAATTGGATCATGAAATTTTCAATTTTCTATTGTTGAGCATTTTAACCCCACCAAACACCACATATACTTTGACCAAACTCATATTCTTGCTAAAACTCAACATTATTCTACTAAGCTCATTAGAGAAGAGAAGTTGTCAAGATAAAAAAAAACAAACTTAATAACATTAAGTGAAAAGATGGATACAAATTAAACTAATCCTAATACCCTATTATTAATCACTCAATATCCATAACCAACACCCCTAATTTGTGGTTACCCACCCCTTTTGTTCTCTTCTCCTCTCAATTCTCTCCTTTCTTGATCCTTTCCCTCTTTTTAAGGTTCCTTATATATTTTATATATTTGTAAGTATCTTTAAAAAATTAAAAATTCATATATTTAAAGATAATCATATATTTTTCCTATTTAACTTTTTTTATTTTCACTTTTCATCATTTTCTTTTTCCTTTCTAATTTCATATATATATATATATAATACTCTAATTATTTTTTCTTTCTTTATCATTTAATAACCCAAAAAAACATTAATAACACACACAAAAAAAACCATTATGCCACAACTTGAAATTTAAAATCTACACGAAAAACATAATAATTGTTCCAACCACCACTTAATCCACTTAACATTATTCACATTCCTATATTTTTACTTTGTTCTTATTATTATTTATAATCTTAAATACTTCCAATTAAATAACATCATATTTGACTTTATATCTCATACCAAAATTAATCTAATATTCTCACTTTCTGTTTTACAATTAAATTACCTAATTTTACCATATATATATTTACACGGCAACGCCTTTTCCATTTTATTCTTTGAAGCATTGCGTTTAAACCCATACACTTCAAATCTTCATTTCATTTCCATCGATTTTTTAAATTGCCAAATGTATATATTAATTAATTTCACCACATTCCTATCTATTTCTTGAATTTATATATTTTTCTAAAGAATACTTTATAAAATTACCAGAACTAAACGATTATTACTTGTTCTTGTAATCATTAGACGATTTGAAATTCACAGACCCTTCTCTATTCGAGTTGAAGAATGAACTCCATTTCAGAGCAAATTTTTGCTATTTGAAAATTCCTTCATGGATTCGTGAGATCAGTTTGAATTGATAAATGGCTTTTGTTCACAGTTCTCCTTTAGTATCATGGCTTTGGCTTTGGCTTTTGCAGTACTTAAAATGGAATGGGCTTGGCATTTGCTGCGACCCCACATCTTTAACAAATCCAGAAACCTAAAAATAGTTCGTATGCTCTTCTCTGTACGGGATTTTGATACAAAATCCATCCACAATGAGATCACTGTTAATGAACAACCCACACAAACACAATTACATGCTAACAAGACCATGGGCTCTGATATTATTCAGACAGATATCTATTTATCTCCTGCAGGCATGTGAAAGCTTGAAAGCACTGAATCAGGTCCATGCCCAGTTTATCATAAAGGGATTTGACAAAATTGCATTTGTGAATACCAAACTTCTTACCATGTATGCCATGCACAGAAGTATGGAGAATGCACGCAAAATGTTTGACAAAATGTGCCACCGAAATGTTTTCTTATGGAATTTGATGATCGGTGAGCACGCCAGGAATGGATTCTATGAAGAAGCCCTTCAGCTCTATTGCCAAATGCAGGCTGCAGGAATTTTGCCCAACAAGTTCACATTCCCTGCCGTGCTCAAGGCGTGTGCCGCCGTATCCGCTCTTCAAGAAGGTAAGCAGATTCATGATCACATGATCAGAACTGGATTTGCGTTTGATGTTTACGTGGGGAATTCTCTTGTAACTATGTATGCAAAGTGTGGGTGTTTGGAGGATGCGTGCCATGTGTTTGGCAAAATGCTTGAACGAGATGTTGTGTCATGGAATGCTATGATTGTTGGATGTGCGCAGAATGGATATGGAGATGAGGCCTTGGAGTTATTCGGTCGAATGCAATCAGAAGATGTGATGGCAGATTCGGTCACCGTGGCAAGTGCACTCCAAGCATGTGCGCAATCGGGAGATCTGCAAAAAGGCAAGTGGATCCATAACTATGCTCTTCGTTTTGGATTTCAATCTGATGTTTCCGTGGTGAATGCTCTCCTAGCTATGTATGCCAAGTGTGGAAGTTTAGAATTTACACGTCAATTGTTTGACATGATGTCGCAACGAAATGTAGTCTCATGGAACACAATTATTGCTGGCTATGCACAGAATGGTAATGCTGGTGAGGCCTTGACACTGTTTAGTCAGATGCAGCTGGCAGACATGAAAGCTGATTCGGTTACCATGGTAAGCGTATTGACGGCATGTGCGCAATTGGCATCTTTGCATCAAGGTAATAGGATCCATGGTTATGCATTGAAGTGTGGATTGGAATCGGATGTTGTTGTTGGGACTTCCCTTGTTGATATGTATGGAAAATGTGGGAGCGTAGATATGGCATATGCCTTGTTTGACAAAATGCCTAGAAGAAATGTTGTCTCGTGGAGTGCAATGATTACTGCATATGCACAAAATGGATATGCCAATAAGGCCTTAACTCTCTTTAATCAAATGCAACTGAATAACATGGAACCCAACTCAGTCACTATGGTTAGTTGTGTCCTGGCATGTGCCCGTTTAGCATCTCTGCAACAAGGCAAGTGTATCCATGGCTACATTATTAAAAGTGGATTTGAAACAGAGGTTGTTGTTGGGACTGCTCTCATAGATATGTATGCAAGATGCAAGAGTATAGATACTGCGGAGCAATTGTTTAAAAGAATGCCTAGAAAAAATTTGGTGTCATGGAATGCAATGCTCACTGGGTATGCTGAGAACAGTGATGAAGATGAGGCCTTTATACTTCTTAATCAAATGCTTCTAGAAGTCATAAAACCCAACTCAATCACCATGGTGAGTGCCCTCTCAGCATGTTCCCATCCGGGAGCCCTGCAACAAGGAAAATGGATTCATGGCTACATGATTCAAAGTAACTTTGAAATGGATATCTTTGTGGAAAATTCACTCGTAGCCATGTATGCCAGGTGTGGGGACATAGAAGTCGCACGCCAATTGTTTGAGACAATGTCCACGAGAAATGTGGTCTCATGGAATACAATGATTGCTGGCTATGTGCAAAGTGGACATGCCCATGAGGCCTTTGCACTCTTGAATCGAATGCAACCTGATGAGTTACCTGACTCTGTGACTCTGTTGAGTGTGCTTCCAGCATGTGCCCATTTAGCAGCTTTACAACAAGGTAAGTCTGTTCATTGTTATATGCTAAGAAATGGATTTGAGCTGGATGTTGTTGTTGGGACTGCCCTTGTGGACATGTATGCCAAATGTGGGAAGATACATATTGCGCAGCAGATTTTTGACAGTATGTCAGCAAGAAATGTGGTCTCATGGAATACAATTATAGCTGGATATGGCATGCATGGGCATGGTAAAGATGCCCTGGAACTTTTTGAAACAATGCAAAATGTGGGCACACAACCTGATCATATCACATTTGTCTGTGTTCTGACTGCATGCAGTCACGCAGGCATGGTGGAAGAGGGTTGGGACTACTTTAATTGCATGACTCAAGATTATTCCATCTCACCCAGGGCTGAGCATTATGCATGCATGGTAGATCTCCTTGGGCGTGCTGGGCATATAGATGAGGCACTTGACTTTGTTAAAAACATGCCCATAGAACCCGGAGCCAGTGTATTAGGAGCCCTGCTTGGTGCATGCAGAATTCATAACAATATTGAGATTGGAGAACACGTTGCAGACCTCGTTTTACAGTTAGAGCCTCAGTATGCTGGATATTATGTACTTCTGTCAAACATTTATGCTGCAGCTGGCAGATGGAATGATGTAGTAAAGGTGCGAAAAATGATGAAATACAGGGGAATAAAAAAGATACCAGGATACAGCTTGATTGAAGTAAATAACAGGGTTCATACATTCATTGTTGAAGATAGATCACACCCTCAATCTGAGAAAATTTATGCAACACTAGAAACATTGTCTGGGGAGATGGAGGAGGCAGGGTATGTGCCGAACACAAACTTTGTGCTGCATAATGTGGATGAACAGGTGAAAGAAAGCATACTTTACTGTCAGTGAGAACCTAGCTATTACCTTTGGGCTTATTAGTACAAGCCACGGGACCCCTATCCTGATCATGATAAACCTGTGTGTGTGGGGACTGCCACAATGCCACTAAATTCATCTCCAGATTGTTAGACAAGAGATTATCATGAGAGATGCACACCGTTTCCATCATTTCAAGGATGGATTTTACTTATGGAGATTGCTGGTGACTTGGAATCAAATTGAGGGAGACATATTAAGTGTGCAGTAATATAAAATTGTGCATACCTTATTGTAGTGGGGTAGCTCAATTGGTTTGAACTGACCAGTTTCAAGGCGGAGATCTCTGATAGGTCATGGATTCAAGTCCGGTAGAGTCCCTTTGAGTTAGGGGTACATGTACTCTGTAGGCATTTACCCTAGGCGCCATTCGTGGAATGTGATGAAGCATTTGGAGGGTTTCCCAAAGACATTTCCCATGGAAAAAAATTTGTGTATACCTTATTTCAGATTGTGTTGCAAATACTTCTATATAAATGTAGTGTAGTGATAGTAAGGTCTACTAAAAAAGGAGCAAAGCACCTTGCGAGTGCTGAACTTGGGACTTTTGAAGGCTCAAATATCCTTTCAATGAACGAAAGGAGCATTACTCTTTTAGAGGAGTCCCTTGTCTAAGACATCCTATCAATGCAAGGCAAAAAGAAATATTGGTCTAACTTTTTCAACACAATTGAAAAGTCCATGGAATATTCAACTTGCACCAAAAATATCTATGCTAAGTCCTTTAAAGTTCAGGGTCATACGACTAACCTCCAATAATATGGAAAATAATTATGGACACTATATAATCCATAGTTCCTAAACCACATCTTTTCATGACAATTGGTTATGTGAATCCAAATTGATCTTTGCAGTTTGCAAAAGATTTTATTGTAAGAAGGGTCCATTCACCAATGATGATAGTGTGTTCCAAGATAACTATGAGGAGATTAATGGTACTATCCCTAGTTATGTTATTTTTGACTTTTGTCGTTTGATGGGTGACATCTATATATTAATTTTACAAATACTAGAAATTCCCTACATAATGATGACATTAATTTCATAAAACAAAGAGTCTGTAAAAGATTTCCAAGCTCTGAAAGGCAGTGTCTCCTAGCTTGGGGCATTGGGGGCATCTTAGTAAGGCTTTGAAAAGTCCCATTTTAAGTTAATCCTCCATAATCTCCTCGATGACAATAATTTTACAAAATAAAGAGATTGTGAAAAACGACCTAGTCTAAAAAGGAGTGACCAATAACGAGGAAGCTGAAGACACACCCCAGGGAAACAAAAAGTTAAAATCTTGCCGACCATTAAATTTGAATGGTCATGAAACATTAAACAAATGGTATTGAGGAAGCAGGCATTATTAGGGAAACCAAATCACCAACTTGCAACCTATAAATAATGAAAAAAAGTCGAGATATCATATTGTTAAAGCTTTATGACAGTGCATATTGTTTCTATGTCAAATGAGGAAGATATTTACAAAGCCAAATATTCCAGCTTTTGTTAAATGCAAATTCACCTCCTCACCGCTTGTGAAATATTTTAAAAACTAGAATACAAACTAGCTACAAAGTATGATATATTATTATTGAGAGAAAACTACCCTTTTCAAATTATACTTCGATGTAGAAGCAACTTGGAGAAGACATGTTATATACTTAACTTGGACATAATTACAATACTAATAATTATATTAATGTGCTTAAATATATAATAACACACCCACAAAATCTATTCGTATTTGCTATGTTTAGTATATGTTTATGAAGGCTTTACCCTATTAATTATGAAGAATCTTTCTACCATGGAATATAGCAACTATAGAGGGATCAAGCAAGCTAGAAAACAACAAATGGATGATTCCAGACCATTGGCTTAACATTAAGGGTGATGATCACTAGCCTAATTGAAACCAGCCATGGATAGTGACCTTGCTACTATTTGGCAAGTCAGATTGATCTAGGATATGCAAAGATACGACTCTCACTTTGGTTTTATGCTTGTGTGGAGGAGTGATTGGCAATTGAGTGCCTTCATTCTCAAAGCTGATTTTTTTCATGGACACGATAAAAAATAAACCCTTAGCTCCTTCGATCTCTGAAGAAATCAAACTCCTTCGATCCTTGGAGAAATCAAAAGAGGTGCCAATGTTGAAGGTCTCTGAATTAAAGGCCATAAATCTACTCTCATTTTATGAATCATATGATGTAATATGTAAATTCAATGGTTTCTAGCTTCCTAGTTTAGATTTATCCCAATGGATCTATTCGACCTTGACAAAACACTGTGAGGTGTATCTATCCTCCAAAGGTTTCTTTATTGCTCAGTTTTCAAACCTTCTTGATTATCATAGAGTTTTGAGGAGGGTCCTCGGTTTTGGGGAAGATCAATCCTTTCGTTACTCCATGGTTTCCAAATTTCAACTGTACCACTATGTTTGTCACCAAAATGCTAGTTTGGGTTTGCCTCCCAATTATACCATTGCAATTTTGGCATTTATCAATGTTTGAAGATATGGGGAATACCCTGCGTAGCAACTTAAAAATAGATCTTGAGTGAGTTAAGTTGGGTTTTTTCACATATGCTTGAATGTGTTGAGGTTGACATCAACCAAGGCTTACCAGACAAATGATACTACGAAAATAAAATTTTAGATGGGCTAAGTTTTTGGATTATGAGAATACACATATCTGGTGTCGGATTTGCCAACAAATGAGACATCTTCAGGATTATCGTCCCCAACTGTGAGCTCATTCAAAACACAACAAAGGACATAAACCAACCAAAAAACTGACAATCATGTGAGCAACTGTTCTTGGACGATGAAGATGATCATAATGCGGAAAATCAACAAACACCAATTTTAGAGAAGGATAACATTGCTTGTTTAGAAGTGCAAATTGAGGAATCAAATCCTCCCTTGAAAGATAGAGAAGAAGAAAACAATATGGGGACTTCCCCATATTGAGGGTGGTGGTTGTAAATGAAGCCCCACCATGAGGAATAAAGAGACTTCATGCATTCAACAACTGTGATTACGATAAAGAATTGGTACTCCATATGAATTCTAGAGATCCAAATTATAATTTACAGTTAGTCACTATGGAACCTTCTCTACAGTGGTGGCTTGAGGTTAAAAAGAAGAAAGGGAAAAAACGTAGGATCGTAACATCCCCGTTTTCAAACCCCAAATTAGCGATGTATATTGTAAATGTAATGTATGGCCGAGAGCCAAAACAATGTGGTATGTAAATGATGTAAATTGAATATAATGAATAAAATGTATCACTAGCTGCAGATGGACATGGATGGAGATTTGGGGGATAAGTTCCCACAAGAGAGGGAAGGGGTTCAACGGGGAGAGTTACTCATGTTTATTAAACCCAAACCATTTCTTTCTAAATTATCCTTACCATGAACCATCCATTATTTGTTGAGTGTTCTAAAGCCCAATCATTGAATTCATGTAAGAGGGTGGGTGTGAGAAGTCACATCCCATAGTTATCAAGAGCATGGGGGTTGAGTACAATTAGCTTGGGGAAGAGTGCAAGTCAAACAAGCAAGAGAAAGAGAGGAAATTTATATGGGTAGGATACCAAAATTACTCATTCATGTTTTGCATGGAGTGCTGTTTTTACATGGAGTTTTTTGGACAACAAAGGAGTTCTGAGCATTGAAGCTTGAAGGTAGTTGTTGTGGTCACGTTTCACCGCTGTTTGGAGGTGAAACTTCGTGGAGAAAGAGGTTGTGGGCTTGTAAGAAATGTTATGTTAACAAATCATCGAGGGAAGCATGCATTTTGCTGTTTGGAGAATTCATGTTACATGTAGAATTCCTGAGGTCCTAGAAGAGATATTTCATGTCCAACCTATGCTAGAAGCTCTGGAGGGGAGTGGAAAGGCCTGAGGGATTATGAGTAGTGAAGGGAGATTCCATCCCTTGGGTTGTGCAGGTTGTGGGGAAGAGGGTTGGTGAACTGGAATCAATTGTGAGAATTGATTGTTGAGAGGGAGACATTAGTTAGCCTTAGGAACCACCGTTCTCTTGTGGATTCATAGCCCCAACTCGGGGGTGACTTGTTGTTGAGAACTGGAACAACAAGTCTACGGTTGGGAGGAACGCCTGTCCTTTGTAGAAGGTTGCATATTTATTAAGATACATGTTCTTATTTGTTGTGTTTATTCATGTTAAATGTTGATATAGTTGACATGCATTTTATTTTGAGTTATTTGGTTAATGCTACTTGCTGTGAGTAGAATGATGCATTCAAATCTCTATTTATGTGGTTGAATGTTGTTGTATGGGTTTAATTGTTATTGTGCACATTTAAAGTAATTGCATTTATGTTTTTATTCAATATGGATAGTTGCATGAGTTAGATGTCATGCTGTGTGCTATTTTTGCATTTATATTTGGTATTGAAATTTTTTATTGGATAGTTTTAGAAGTAGTGGGACACAACTTAAGGCTGGGTATGTTACATAGTGGTATTTGAGCTTAAGTTCAACACTGGACCCATATGGGCCAAGAACTAGTGCGAATTTGGGCAAATTCACTGTCAGAAATTTCTCTATGCACTTTAGGATGTTCACTTTCATCCTTGTCTTGCCTTACTCCTTCCTCATTACCCTTTCTTAATTCCAAGATACTTGCAAGCATCTTATCTCCAAAAACATTGTCAAGAAACTTTTTCTTCTCTTTCCTTGTTTTCTCTTTCTTAAACTTATCAATGAGTCCTTTATCCTGTCTTTAACTTGCAATTTCTGAATATGAAATAATGGCTTCAGGATTTTGCTCCATATCCTCTAATCTATCTTCCATTTCTTTGGAATCCTTATATTTTCTTGTTCCCAATTCTGTTATACAACGTTTCGAATTAAACTGAAATTTGAAATCATTTTTACAAATATGAATTGTCTCTCCAAGTACTTTATGCTCATGCATATAAACTTGTTTTTGGCCAAGTTTCCATGCATTTTCCATTGTAACTTTTTGACATTGAAGAGTTAGAACTTTTCTACCTTTACCATGTCTCTTTTCATGCATTTGTACAACACTCAAATACCATTTCCTCTTCCAATTTATCAACTTTCCAACTTTCTTGAACAAAAATTGTTTAAAATTTCTTTCAACTCCAAAGGCTACCAGTCCCTTATCAAATAAGAAAACATGCAACAAATAATTCATACCTTCAAGTTGATTGCTTAATCCACACAGCTGTAGATTTTTCTTCAAGATTGTGATCATGGAATGATGATCCATTAATCTTTGCTTCTTGGCCATCATTGCTGCAATTTTGCTGTCAAGAAGATCTTGAAAGTATTCATTACCCAATGAACTGATATGGTCTTCTTTGTCTATGTTATTGTAAGATTTGTACTTGTGCAAATCCCCACTACAAGTCCTTAAATCTTGCGTAACTACATAAGATCCTACCATTGTCACCTTAATAAGAAATTCCCACGTTTTAGTGGCAGAAGAGGTTCACCACAAGGGAGGCTTCCCTGGTGACCTCAAGGGGTCAAAGTAACAAGTACTGCCCCCTCTCTTGATCACCTAAATATTGGTCTAGGTCAATGTAGTAAAAGAGATATGAAGCTGTTTGAGTATCTGCTTGGAACAAGAAAAATTTATAGCATATATATGATTATTTCCAAGTCCAAACATGCAATAAATACCTTTTGAAGACACTAGACAATGAAAGTTGCTATGGCTGTTATGAATTTGCAACATTGAACAATAGTACAACAACAATGAATAAATTATAACAACAACAACAATTATGCTTTAGAAATGCAATAATTGACAAGAAAAACTTAACATAAATTCAGTAGATTAATATCCAATTGTTAGATGCACTTTCTGAACAAGTTAAGCCACCTACACAAGAGTGTATGCAACAAATAAGAGTGTTATCAGGTGGCTGTAACAAACTTTTGCAACAAAAACATGTTTACTAAACTCAATTTAGTGAGTGTTAGTGTTAGCAAAGTTAGTAGAGAGATTGAGAGAATTGAAAGAGAGTGTTTGTTGATCAATTTCCCCACAAGAGAGCTTAGAGATCAGTTCCTTTGAGGGCTATGGAGTGTGTTATCCCCAACTCCTAGGGATAACGAAGGAGATGAAGTCTCGAGGCCCTTAGGTTGTAGACATGGAGTATCGAGAGACAACTTGACCAACAATGTCCACTTGCATAAACAAAGACCCGCTTCACCACCACAGTTCTAGGTTCATCATGAGGGTATCCACCACATCATCTAGCTTCTGAAAGACATTGGGTCTTTCTCCATGAGGTACAAGTAATTTATTATGGTGAGTATCATTTCAATATTTGAGGCATTTGAGTTTGTTGCATTTAAAATTGCTTTTGATTATGTAACGTTTGCTGGGAAATTATGCTCTTTGCCCTGTTTCACTCTAGTGGTTGACACTGTGACCTAGTAAGTGGGTCACCCTTAGGGATAGGTGTTCCATTGGGAGGTCCTCTTGAAGAATCATCGTGCCACTCACGACCATATTTGTCACTTTCCACACTTCATGCCCTCATCTCCTTACCTTTTGGGATTTTCGGGTGTACTAACCCAAGAAAGGATTGTTCCTCATTTCATGGGAAGAATGGGTTGAAGGCCCAGAGGCTTGTAACTGGAAAAAAACAAAAACCAGTCATGAAATTTCTAGATGCTCACCCAAGGATCCCTAGGACAATGAAACGTCTCTCATAAGAAATTGATGGGACCTGTAAAAAGTAACTAATACAAAATGCCAACCAAGGTGGACCATGTGTGGGCACTATTTTTCATGCTTAGGTAGAAGCCCCACACATGGCTTCAACTTGGGGAAGTATGGTGTGACCAAGGTAGAGTTAAGGTGGACACTGTTTTTCATGCTTAGGTAG
>CBVK0101960970.1:0-12528 GCA_900067695.1 Picea abies | reverse complement strand
ACTTGAAAGAAGAGGTCCACAAAGTGCCATAGGGGTAACCATGTAAAGCGTTGTAACGCACTTGTGTTAGTCTTATATTCAAGCAAGATATTTATTATGTGTTTGATATTGTGTAGGTCTTCAATTCTTTTGAGAGAAGCAACTCATCGTTCTCAAGACCTGTATGGGCAAGCATCTAGAAGGTTTATATTTTAGGCTCTTATCTTTTTCCAGCAACCATCCCCCTAGGCCTTCAACCCCTTCTTCCCATGAAATGAGGTACATGCTCTTCTTGGGTCACTAAAGTCAAAGGGCCTAGAAGAGGGCAATATGAATGGAAAGCAATGAGAGGAAAGTGGTAAGTATGGTGGGGAATGATATAATAACCCCTCAAGGGATCCCTAGTTGCAACCCTTCCCCAAAAGTTAGCCACTTACTAGGAAATCTATGACACTCACCAAGGTGAAACAAGGTCAAAAGCATAATGTCCAAGCATGCGTTCTATAATCATAAGCAACTTAAATACAACATGCGTAAATGCCTCAAATATTAGGGTGATTACCTGCCACAATACCTGACTTGTACCGCATGGAGCAAGACCCATGTGTCGTATAGAAGCTAATTGGTATGGTGGATGTGCTGACAATGGATCCAAACTATGGTGATAGAGCGGGCTTCCATATGTGCAAGTGGACAGTGCTAGTCTTGTGGTCTCTCGGCACTCCATATATACAACTTAAGGGCCTTGAGACATGATCTCCTTAGTTATCCCACAAAATGGGCATAACAGGGTCCACAAGGCGAAGCTGTAATCGACCATGTGGGAGAATGCTTCCACGCGACGTTGGCAATCGTGGAGAGCTTCTTGGGCCGACTTAATCAGTTGTTGGGATTAAGTGGTAGTTGGACCGGTTTGGTGGGTTGGTTGACGAAGGGAAGTGAGTTGTGTTCTAGATGTTGCAAGTCTGCTTGGACAAGCAAGAGTTTAAATCCCAGAGGGATGTCATGCCTTTGTGTAGAAGTAGTGGGAATCTGTGCATATAAGTTGTCCACGACTCCAAGAAGGTCGATGAACGTTGTACTGAGCTCAATGTACTAGGCCTGGGCGACTGTATGTGCAACACTTTATGTTTCATACTTCCTTTGTAATGCTTGACAATCTTGAATTTCCTTATGATATTGCTCACACGTATGATTATGCGTGACGATGTCCACTTGGTGTTGGATTTGTAACTGTGCATGAGCTTGGCCCAGTTTGTTGTTGCGCTCACTTAACTCAGCGATCAAGGTGTTCACACATTTTTGTATCATGGGAGTTGGAATTAGTGCCAATAGGATACCAACACGATTGGCATCTACTGTAAGTAATGTTGGGGGTCCACTCCAAGGACCCGAGCGAGGCACTGGAATTAATTCTGGAGGCTAGAGACCGTAGAGTAGTGTCTGGTACTAGTGCGACGTCCCCGAGTTGTCAACAAAGATGGTCGACGTTATGCATAGCCTCTGAATGTGTTTGTTGATGTAGCAACAATTGTTGTTTTAAGGCATCTATTAATGTTGTGAGGCTCAACGCCATCTGGACGGAACCTTGTTGTGTGGAGGGAATGGTACTGTGGAAATATAGGTTGGTCTGTTGTCGCTTTACCCCGACCGGGGTGGATTGTGCTTGCGGTTGCACGAGATAGGGGTCCCAAGAGCGTTTGTCAGACGTATCATCATTGGGACCCCTTCCATGGGGGACCGCGCACTGCGTTTGTTGTCGTGCAACTTCAGCCTTCTTTCAGTCCTGATTGCACTTAGTGTGTGTTTCTAAAGTATCAGTGTCCTCAGGGAAGTGGTTGGAGATGAGTGGACCATTCAATAACACCCTGTTGGATGTCTTCTTTTGTGATGCATAATGGTAGGAGTGCCATTGCAGTGTCGTGATCACCACTGGGATAGATGAACATGTTATGGAAATTACATTCAAATAAAAGGTATCCATCATACCTGTCCATGAGAGTACACACGATGCGCTCTTGTGAAGTAGTTGCATGGATTAGTTGTTGGTACCAACTCTGAAACAACTCATCATTGGACTCTTGCATGCGAGGATCCTTGCTCTCATTTAGTCATAGGAATCGGGGAGCTTCAAAGACATGCTTACTTCCAGCAAGTTGTTCAAAATCCGAAGGGGATCGCCAAAGCACCATAGAGAGAAGCAGTAGAATCCAACTATAATGAAACTCTTTCCTAAAGTTTTGGGTGTCTAAGCAATCATCAATGAATTCATTCATTACATATTGTGCCCAAGCCATTTGAACATCGGTTACACATCGTTCAGCTGCAATGACTACTCTGAATGGGCACTCCTCCTTTGTACAATTGTGTAGGATTTTGCAAGCTATCAACTGTGTAGCAAAGAGAACCAGTTGGGCATTTCTAAGCAATCATCAATGAATTCATTCATTACATATTGTGCCCAAGCCATTTGAACATCGGTTACACATCGTTCAGCTGCAATGACTACTCTGAATGGGCACTCCTCCTTTGTACAATTGTGTAGGATTTTGCAAGCTATCAACTGTGTAGCAAAGAGAACCAGTTGGGCATTTATTTCTAAAATGAGTACCCCATGTCGACCATGGCGTGTATTGTATGTGTTGTAGAT
Organism: Picea abies; assembly: GCA_900067695.1. NCBI lineage: Eukaryota > Viridiplantae > Streptophyta > Pinopsida > Pinales > Pinaceae > Picea > Picea abies. The sequence goes on along the minus strand of CBVK0101960970.1, from coordinate 9,899 downwards.
CTCGTGTTGTGCATCTTTTTTAGCGGCTAAGGCTTTTTCCAGCTCATCGCCATGCATGGATAGGCCTATAATGTGACATATTGTTGCTTCATTGACCAAATACTTACCCCCCAGCCGCAAGTACCCACCATGTATGCACAAGGTAACGATCCCGCTATCCCCAAAATGAGGGCAGTCAATCATGTTGATGTTTTGGTAGCTGCGGGAGGTATTTTCCTCCTAGAAAACTTTAAAACCATTAAGTCTGTTGAATTTCGAATGGGACCTAAAATTCTACTTTCTGCATATGAAGTCCAATGAGGTGGGAACCACTCTCAAATATCCTGAAACAATTGATGGTAATGTTAAAAATTTAAGTAAAAGGATGAAAATGAATGATAAAGAAGAATGTCACTTTTACTTAATTAGTAGATTACTAGCCTCTTTATGTTTGCAAAATGACAAAAAAAAACTAAGTTTTCGGCTCTTGCTCCTTTGCTCTCCAAACCCCACACTCTGTTTGCAAAATGACACTTTAAAAACAAAAAAATTGGCTTTTAATTCATGACAGTCTGTGGCCCTGTGACATTTTCCATCAACTTGCGATATTATCATGCTATTTTCAAAAATATCGCCGACCCTCAAATCAGCGATAATATCGCATTGTTGGTAACATTGCTCCCAACAACTCTGGTGTAGGGGAAGACCTAGGAGGCAAACCTAAAGGAAAAACATGCCCTTCCATGCATCTTTGGAGCCGAAGTGTTCACTCCACTTCATATTTTCTGCAGATAATTCACCATTCTGCATGTTTTTTTTGAATATGTATGCATCAAAATATGTTAAAATATATATATTATATAAAAAACGCTCTTGGAACGCTTGCTCCTGTAGTCTTTTGGAAATTGGAGTTTCGTACTCTTGCTTTGATCCTGCTCCCAACAGCCTTGGTGCAGGGGAAGACCTAGGAAAAGCTAGTCCTTTCATGCATTTCTGGAACTGAAGTGTTCGTTCAACTCCATGAGAATCAGATCCAAGTCTTGGAAGGGCCATGGCCCTCCCTTCAACACTGCTTCCTTGTCTGCAGCAGATTCGAAAAGAAAGGAGAACCCTCTGCTTAATGGAGGGACTCGTACTTTATCTGAAACTGCCTTGAACCAAGTTTTCTCGATCCATGGGTTGAAATCTGGAAGGGCTGGTTTCTTCCCATTGAAGTAACCAATCAGGGCATGCTTTCGTAGCTCCTCCACCCTTTCCATTATCCAAAACATCAGTACATCAACCTTCGTAGAGCAGCCGATTGCCTGGATACATCTTTTCTTTGGATGGAAGGCTTTTGGCTTTGGAGAGGTGGAGATGGGATTTGCAGCATTGCTACTTCCTCCTTTCCCTGCTGTGTTCCATTCTCCTTTTGATCTGTGTTACCCTGAAGCTGTTGATGAGGATGTAGTCTCATCCATAGACACCCCTGACTCATGCTTTTCCCATCCAATGCATCTACAGGAAGCCCAGCTTCATAAACCCTAAACCTTCTGCTTCTGCCTTCATCTCTCTGCCCTCCTGTTTCTTTATCTAGTTATGATGTTTAATGTCATTTGTAACATAACAGTTTGTCAATACGGAAATCGGAATATTATAGATATCATTCTGGTTGTTTGAAAGTGATGGGGTATGGTATGAATATGTATTAGTTGTATGCTTTCTTCACACACTTGAGGCATAACTCAATTGTTTCTTAAAATAAAATTGCCGTGGCAAATTCCTAAATCCATTTTGATATCACTGTTCCCTTGGGGCTTGTATGTAAATTCTGTTTTTTTCAATAAGTAACTTTCTGAAGTGATCAACCAAAAATGATGTAGAAGCTAGGGGCTTGGCTATTTTGTGCAGGGGCATTCTTGTAACTCATAAAAGGCCATTATATTTTCTAACCCAAAGTATGGTAGTGGAAAATTGTAGGCAATGATACAGAATTCTATCCTAATTTTCTACAATATCAGGGTGCAATGATAGTCTGTTATGAGTCAGGACAGCCATAATATGCTTGTATACTCTCTTGGTCCTAGCTTTGAATATCATTTTTATTTTGATTATCAACTTGTCAGTTAAACCATTCTAGAGTAATGTCCTGCTATTTTGCACAGCATAGGCCAATGTATTTTAGAAACTGCAATCTAGGCAGATAGGACTGCCATGAGTTTCATCATATTAGGAAACAAAGGCTATCTTTGCACTGTTCGCTAGGAGGGTTCTTCAACATGTTTGTAGACTAATGAAGTTTTTGGTGTATGCAGATCCAAGGAAGACAGAACTCTTTCAACCATTATCATCTCATAGAGAATCTTGATGATTACAAAGGCTATGTTTTTTTGACACCTCAGAAGGATATAATCAAATCCTATGATGGATTTCAAGCTTTCCCTGAAGGGGTTGTTCCTCTACATAGTATGTAATAGTTTCCCCATCCATTTTTTGTAATAAAAGCAAATATTAAATGACCATCTTGCTCATGTTACTTCTAGCTGCATTGGATAATAGAACTTTGGATATTTGAAATTAAATGCTCCTATTTTCTTGAAGCAAGTGTACATCTATTAGTATTTCTCATTCAACTTTAATTTTAAATTACCTATGGTGTAGCATCTCTTCTTTACCATTACAAAGGGTACACTGTCTGACATCCTTTTGGAATAATGTTAAATACCATAATTAATTAACAAATTCATATAGATAAGATAAAATACAGATAAGATAATTTTATTAATGTCTAGCAAATGACCAGAAAAGAGAACAATGCCTAGGATGGGTAATAATGAGCACTTATTCCTTTTACAGTTGAAACTTACAAAAGGCTAGTTATTTGGCACGAATCATGAACTCTATACCTTATCTGTGCAATCTGGTAATGACGGGGTGTAAATATGATTCCCAATTGTTTGGTGTCACTTTACACTCTTTCACTTATTTTGTCAAACCGGGGTTCAGTTTGTGCTTGTGAGACACTCGATGTTGATGTTTTGGTAGCTGCGGGAGGTATTTTCCTCCTAGAAAACTTTTCTTATAGAAGAAGAAGATTCCAAGAAGTCAAAGGAAGACCATTGAACAATTGAAGAACACCTCGGAAAAGAATAAAGTAAAATAGAAGACCATAGAAGAGAAGTCAACCCACAGGAAATAATAATAAAATGGAAATATAATTTCCAGAAAGAGAAGTCGGCCCATAGAAATAATAAAGACCCAGAATAAAAAGTCGACCCAGACATGCGCCTAGATTAGTATAAATACAAGTTTGGGTCAGTTCAGTTGTACATACACACACTTCTCCTTCTACAGTGTGCACTAGGAAGTTGCAGTTGCAGTTGTAGTTTTGCTATTTCTGGTTTCTAATTCTCTTGGAGAGTGCACCCCACTTGGTGAAGGATATTCTTGGTGGTTCTTGGTGATCTCTCTTGTGCGCTACCTCTGGAAGAGTTGTGCTAAGGTTGTGTGGTGTTGCCCAGTTACTTCATGCCAGTTGCAGTTGTAGTAGTAGTTGCAATTACAGTTGCAGTTGTAGTAGCAAATGCAGCTGCAGTTACCAATTGTGCCAGTTCTGTGGCACACTATTGATGCACCTAGCTTGCGCTAGTTCTGTGGTGACTCAGTTGTCTACCCTCACTAGGGTTTGACAAGAAGAAGAGATAAGTATTCAGTTCTTCATTGTTGGTTTGCTCTTGTGATTAGAGCATGCTCATGGTTGTATTGGAATATTCTCTCTAAGAAAAGTTGGCTGGGTTTTTGTTGGTCACAAGTGATAGCTCTGAGAAGGAGCTACTATGATGATTGTTCTTGTTCTTGTTTTTACAATTGTTCTTACCATAAGAAAATTGTTCTTGTCTACTATTTTCCCTTGTTGTTTCTCTTGTTCCAGGGAGGTCACAAATGATAGCTCTAAGAGGGAGCTATAGTGACGGTTGCAGGAGGTAACATATTAGATGGTCTCTAGTTTGAGACATGGATAAGAAGGCTCCAAAGATGACCGAAAAGATCCATTTAGTTCAGTTGATCACTCTTTAGATCATCAGGAAGAGTTAGTAGAGCTAGAAGGGCCTACCCAGAATCGTTGTAGTGACCAGGAAGAGATCGACATGGTCCTATGATACTTTACATAATGCAAAGGGGAATACATATATATGACATTGATGAGCCATATCATGAGGAAGAGCAAATGGCTCCACCAATGGTGAGGCAGGCAGCCCCACAAAGTACCAGCTCAGAAGGAGCTAGAGTTCAGAGGGAGTCAACCCTCAAGATCCAGTAGGGAGGAGAAACCTTCTTAGGAAAATTCATAGGAGATCAAACTTCAAAGGAGGTTAGCACATGCAGAGGGAGTAGATGGATCCAAAGATTATATAGACTCGGAGGGATTCAAGCTTCATAGGGAGCATGCAGACTCAGAGTGATCATGATCTCAGAGAGAGTCAGTGGCTTAGACACTTTCATTCAAAAAATATTCCTCCTCAGATTCAGATGGGAGAGGGAGACGTCTACCAGAACTAATAGACAAGTGCCATGAGTTGAGGAGGCTGGATCGAAGCTTCAGAGGCTTCGAGGAGATGTGAGATCTCCTGGGAGGATTCCCTTGTTTCAGTGACAGAGGTTGAAGCCAGTCAGAAGGACTGGGATATGGATTTTTTTTTTTGGTTCTGAGACTAGAAGGGAAGTCAGTGGTGACTTCCAAGTTGATCTGCAAGATAAATCATGTTGCAGATGGAAGCATAGAGATGTACAAAGCTTGATTTGTGGCCAGAGGATTCTCCCAGTAAGAGGGAGAATATTATGAAGAGACACTTGCTCCAATAGCACAGGAGAAGTGTGCATAAAGCATCTGCAAAGATACATGAGAAGGAGTCTCATGTCTGCAGATTAAAGGAAGCTTTGTACGAACTTAAGCAGGCACCCAAGGCATGATATGCCATATCAAACAATTATTTGATGAGCTTGGGGATGGTTTCCCATTGATACTATATGTGGATGACCTGTTTCTTACAGGGGATGAGAAGCTCACAGATGGGTGCAAGAGGGACTCACTTTAGAGTTTGAAATGAAGGATCTCGATTTGATGGGATTGGAGGTGTGGCAAAGGCCAGATGATATTTTCCTTAGCTAAGGAAAATATATTGTTGAGATTCTACAGGGATTCATGATGATGGACAACAAGTCCATAGCCACACCTATGGTGACGAATCTGAAGCTCTTGAGTGATTCTTCTTCAGATTTGGTGGATCCCATGATTTTGATCAAATCCTTGATGTACCTAGTTAACAATAGGTCGGACATATGTTTTGTTGTGAACACTTTGAGTCAGTACATGGTTGAGCCTAGACATGTATATTGGATAGCTGCAAAACATGTGTTCAGGTACCTACATGGTATAGTTGGTTATGGATTGAGATATGTCTCGGATGGAGATGTGAAGCTCCAGGGTTATAAAGACTCTGACTGGGCAAGGAGTGCAGTGGACCAGAAAATCACATCAAGATGTTGCTTCAGACATCAGTGGCACTCAATACAACAAAGGCATAGTATAAGCAACTAGTGTGGCAAGTTGTGAAGTAGTGTGGCTTCGGAAGTTGCTTGCAGGGATAACTGATCTAGAGTTGGAGCCAACTTTGATACATTGTGAGAAACAAAGTTGTGTGAAGCATATAGAGATCAAATATCATTACATCCAAGACATGGTGCAGAGAGGAGTTGTGAAGCTCTGGTACATATCCACAGATGAGCAGATAGCGAATATTCTCACCAAGTCTCTCTCTAGAGTGAAATATGAGTACTTCAGAGACAAGTTTGGCATGATGCAGAATGTCCACCCTTGATTGAGAGGGAGTTGTGTTGTTTCTCCTCCTTTCGTCTAACCCCTCTAGCTAAGGGTTCCCTAGATCAGTCATGTGAGGTGACTGAGGGGGTAATGAACTATCAGACCTCATGAGAGAAGAAACATTACATACATAGTTGTGAGGACTATGGGAATAGCTTCGTGCTACTGGATGAGACTGTAACTATGGTTGATGGCATTGTAGTAGTTTTGTGTTACTAGTTGATTGTTGCATAGTTATAAAGACATCGATTATGACTATGGTTGATGGCATTGTAGTAGTTGTGTGTTACTAGTTTATTGTTGCATAGTTATAGAGACTGTGACTATGGTTGATGGCATTGTAGTAGTTGTGTGCTATTAGTTGATTGTTGCATAGTTATAAAGACATCGACTATGACTATGGTTGATGGAATTGTAGTAGTTGTGTGCTACTAGTTGATTGTTGCATAGCTATAGAGACTATGACTATGGTTGATGGCAATGTAGTAGTTGTGTGCTACTAGCTGATTCTTGCATAGTTATAGAGGCCATGACTATGGTTGATGACATTGTAGTAGTTGTGTGCTACTGGTTGATTGTTGCATAGTCATGGGGATTGTAGACTATGATTATGGTTGATGGCATGGTAGTAGCTTTGTGCTACTAGATGATTGTTGCATAATCGTAGAGACTGATGGACTGCATGTTGGTAGCTTTTGTAGCTACCAGTTGATTGCAGGATATGACTATAGTTGATGGCATGGTAGTAGTTGTGTGCTACTAGTTGATTGTTGCATAGTCATAGAGTTTGTGACTATGGTTGAGGGAATGGTAGTAGTTGTGTGCTACTAGTTGATTGTTGCATAGCCACAAAGATCATAACTATGGTTGATGGCATGGTAGTATCTTAGTACTACTAGTTGATTGCTGCATAGTTATGGAGACTATTGGACTGCATGGTAGTAGTCTTACGAGTTATGGAGACTATTGGACTGCATGGTAGTAGTCTTACGACTACTAGTGGATTGCAGATCATGACTATGGATGATGGCATGGTAGTAGCTTAGTGCTACTAGTTGATTGTTGCATAGTCATGAGAGACTACTGGATAGCATGGAAATAGCTTAGTAATACTAGTTGATTGCTATGTAGTCATGACAACATGGTGGAAACTTTGTGCTATTAGTTGATTGTTGGAGAGCATGGTAGTAGTTGCGTGCTACTGTTTGATCGCAACACAGTCAGGAGGACTATGGAAGTAGTTGTGTACTATTGGACAGTATGGGTAGTTGTGTGCTACTGGATGATTGTGGCATAGTCTTGGAGATTGTGATGGATGATTTGAGCTACCAATGGCATGGTAGTAGCTGTGTGCTACTAGTTAGTTGCAGAGTAGTCAATGGACTACTAGATGAAGACATCGTTGAAAGATACCTCCCTAGCCAAGAGGGAGTGTTGATGTTTTGGTAGTTGTAGGAGGTATTTCCCTCCTAGACAACTTTTCTTAAAGAAGAAGAATATTCCAAGAAGTTAAAGGAAGACCATTGAACAACTGAAGAATACCCCAAAAAAGAATAAAGTAAAATAGAAGGAAACATAAGAGAAGTCGACCCACGGGAAATAATAATAAAGTGGAAATATAATTTCCAGGAAGAGAAGTCAGCCCACGGAAATAGTAAAGACCCAAAATAATAAGTCGGCTCAGATAGGCACTCAGAGTAGCATAAATAATAGTCTAGGTCAATTCATTTGTACAAACACATAGTTCTCCTTCTGCAATGTGCACTAGGCAGTTGTAGCTGCAATTGCAGTTTTGTTATTTATGGTTTCTAGTTCTCTTAGAGAGTGTGCCCCACTTGGGGAAGGATATTCTTGGTGGTTCTTGGTGATCTCTCTTATGCGCTACCTCTGGAAGAATATTCTTGGTGGTTCTTGGTGATCTCTCTTATGCGCTACCTCTGGAAGATTTGTGCTAAGGTTGTGTGGTGTTGGCCAATTGCTTCGTGTCAATTGCAGTTGCAGTTATAGTTGCAATTGCAGTAGCAACTGCAACTGTAGTTACCAGTTGTTCTAGTTCTATGGTGCACTAGTAATGCGCCTATCTTGCGCCAATTTTGTGGTGACTCAGTTGTCTACCCTCGCTTGGGTTTGAAAATAAGAAGATATAAGTATTTGGTTCTTCATTATTGGTTTTCTCTTGTGATTAGAGCTTGTTCATGATTGTATTGGAATATTCTCTCTAAGAAAAATTAGTTAGGTTTTTCCCCGAGTTGGGGTTTTCCTAGGATAAATCTTTCTGTCCTCTTATGCTTGTTTATCTACTGCTTATATATTTCAGTATATGATTATTGAATGTTAAAAGAAGATAAAAATGCTATGGTAAATCTAATGTTAACGAAACCAATGAAATTATAACAAATCAGAGGGAGGATGATGGCTTACCTAAGGGTTTGGGCCCACTCTTGGATGAGCACTAACGGCTTACCGCATGCACTTCGAACGATGCATGCATAATTGTGGAAGGCTAAAGTGAGAACTACCCGGGCTCGTGGACATCGTAATCGGTGAATTGGACATCTTGCACTCTCCCCGTTCAGGAACTGGTGAAACTCACATGCCGAGGCAATGTCAGTTATGTTGTCTGTCGATCCTTGATAATCATGGATCTATTTCGGCCATGTGTTCTGCTTGACGAAGCCATGGGAATTATTTCGACGGGGTTTTGTGGAAAGATATTGTCAAGTAAAGAGGCAGATACTTCCGCTCACCGTTACTGCTATTGTTCCCTTTTGACTAATATTGTGGACCCTTTTATTTATAGATTGAGAAAAGTTTGCACTGAACCGGCCAACATTGAGTCTGAAAAATGGAAAGTTACCAAGCAGGTATTTCAAAACAGCTAGGAGGTGTGTCGGGGGTCGTTAAGAACTGAGATTGTCATAGGGTAACTGTGGTTGTCCTCCAGGTCATTCAGATGTATACTATCCCGATAGTCGCATCAATATATAAATGGTTGGAAGTTGCGAAAGACGCTTCCACCGACGTTTGTGATCCATGAAACGTATCAATCCTTGTGCATTAATGGCACATGATGACCGATTTTACCGCCAAACGTGCAGAAACTCTCGGGAGGTCATAACATTTACTACGGAAGGCCCTGTTAATGATCTTTTCCCTCGGTTATTGTATAATGGACACATCATTGTCTCTATTTGTGATAAGACTAGGACCATAGAGCCTTGATTATGACAAGGAAATTTTCGTACATGCACACATATGATTCTTCGGGGGTGTTGTGCATGTTTCCTGCGCATCCTGACATTGTTCCTCCTTGGTTACTTAATCGCAATGACCTCTGGTGGGTCAGAGCGTCACTTCACTGGTATCCATCCTACATGTTTTGTCCACTAAGTATCTTGGACTGTGTTATTCTTATGGGCTTGGTCTGTTTGCTCAATGGGGTTAATTGTGATAGGATGAGTTGATGTTCTTTCTTCTACCACATACTTTGTAGCGAAATCCATTTCTTGCACATGCGACTCCTTGATATGTGTCGTGGAAACCCCCGGTTTCGGGAGAACGACCTTCTTTTTTAGCATCTTGTGCGAGCCCTCTAAGTATCTGTGGCACATCTGATGTCGATGCGTGACCTCCAGTCACAAGAACACATGTAGCGACGAATATCCATATCGGGTCGGAACCTCATCTTCAGAATCTGTGTCATAAGACTTGACACTTCTCTAGCTTAATTCTCCATCTACAATGCAGTTGATGTAATCTTCCCTGTGCCCAGTGATATTATAAATATTTTCAATAGTTGAGCTCCAAACATCCTCATCCATTGGCTCATTGTATCTGTCTCCTTCATACAAATCCAGAGGTGTGACATGCACAGGGTATCTGTTTCAAATGACATCTGCCTCTTCTTCAAATTCAACACTGTATTATTATCAAAGGGCCAGTCAATGCCAAGCAATGCGGGGTATGGGTTAGAGTCATCCATAATCTCCATGACCTCAAAATCAACGTTTGTTTTTTCCCTTCTATATTCACTTCCACTTGCTCCAGTCGACCTATGGGG
>CBVK0101960922.1:0-13811 GCA_900067695.1 Picea abies | reverse complement strand
AAACCCATCAAAGTACTGAACATGCTTGCTGGCAGCGGGGCATTCTACCTAGCGAGGATGGTAATCTGAGAAAAATAAATAATAAATTTAAACTTGTCCTGATGTATGACATTACTTGCAGACAAAGATGACATGAAGTATGTGTGGTTAGGATAAGGTTAATGAACTCCATAAACTTTCCATTGGGAAATAACTCTAAGACTATATTGAAACTATCTTGCCTATCTCTTCTTATCTATATATAGGATCTCTTATCCTATAGGTGGGGCCATCTTCTAACCGTCTCGTCAGACCAATCTGTGAAATTTATCTTTACACTTGACATACTGTAAATCTCTGGCTATTGGGGGATACTGATTGGTTTCCTATACTTTTGATTGTGAGGTGTCACAATACTTAGGTGTGGTGGAGGGGTTCATGAGCTGACAAATGATCATTGCCTAGAGAAATAAATCCTTTCAAGATTTTTTGTATTATTTCCATGATACAGGTTATTACATTGATAGTCATTTTTATTTTTAAAGTGCTAAACTCCTGTGTGCTATAAATTACTGAACATATACTTAACAGACCACTCTTTATCAGTTTATCTTTCATTACAAGTTGTACATTGTAGTTTTGAAAATACATGTTTTATGCTTGCCATAACCTGTTCATTGTAGGTTTGACATTATATGTCATATGCAAGGGGATTGAGTGAGCATGATGGAAAAATCAACAACAAGGGAACCTTCTACCTCTTCTCATTTACCACTATGATTGTCAAAAACACTTCAAATTTGCAGTCTATCCATTATAAGAAGTGCAAATGTACTTAACATAGAGGTACCATATGAATTACCATATGAGGTTCCATATGAAATTTCGTATGAGGTGTTGAACAAAGTACCATATGAATTACACACCAGTAACTATCCTAGATTCCAAGTAACTAGAACTCAATTACATTCAATTGAATTGGTTGTAGGAAATTGATTGAATATGCTTTATATGTTCATGATCAAATTTCCAAGTCAAAAGACTTGGACATTGATCTAATTGCGCATCATTACATTGCCCCCAAAAAACAAGCCTTCGAATTCGAAAACTCCCACACATGGAAGCTCGTGCACACAAGTGTGCAACTTAATCCACCATAGGCGCATTCAAATCTGGGTCGGGTAACCATTATCTCAATTCACCCTTGCCATTTGCTCTGCCCTGCATTGAAAAATCGTGCCCATCCTCTGCCATTTCTTCCCCTGTTTGAATTACGCTCTACCCATGCCCAATTCGTTCCATCTCTTGGCCCGATTTGCTCCCTTTCCTGGTGAATGTTTCCTCTGCTACAATGCCCAAGAGGTATGAACCCTCTTCCTATGTGGATCTTTTTGACATTCCCAAATTTGCACAATGCAGAGAGGTGTTTTTGCATGTAGGTTGGGGGGCATTTTTGTCTAACTTGCAGGGCCACGATGACAACCTCTCCATGAAATTTGTCCTCGATTTCGATGGTAAGACAACACGTGTGGGGTATATTTCTTTTTAAGTCTCAGAAGAGTCCATTTTTGTGGCTACAAAGCTCCCAAGAATGGGAGATAGATGGTTCAAAAACGACGAACTGTCATGCTCAAGTTATAATAGTGTTTTAAAGCCCGAATTCGAGAACATTTCAGGAGAAAAAGGATATTCTAGGGAGTGGATAAAGGTGGAATTGATCAACCCTCTCATCGTCATCACAAGGTTGATTACATGCGAAGGTAGATACTCCACTTTCAAAGCTTGTCATTTCAGATTGTTGGCTCATTTTCTCTTCAAAAAACCTTTGAACTTCCCCTTATATTTACTAAAAATATTGGAGAATATGTCCTCTCAAGTGAGGAAGAATGTGACTAACCCCCACAACAGTGTCTTCACCATGGTTTGATCAAACTCCTTGTTCTATCCAAACTAGAGAAACATGGGAAAACTTGGGATGCATTTATCTATCAATTCACAAACCCTCACTTGACAATTAAGACAGACAAAAAACCACTTAGCCTAAGAACTATCTCTCCATCCAAGCCTCGCTCTCGAAGAACTCCAAACCCCCTTGTACAAACCCTCTCTTTGTCGGAACAATACACAAACCTTGTTGATATCCCTACTTATTCATCGGGTAAAAATACCAACAACAAAGACCAAAAGAAACCTATTGTTAACCCCCCAATGCCTGCAATCCATCTTGATCCTACACCTAAAAATCTCCAAGAAGTAATCCAATAACAGTTTCCCATCGTTCCCACAAATCGGAGGGGAGACAATCGATTTGGTAAAGGACCCTTTTGAAAGAGTACCCAGAGCACAAGAAAAAAACCTTATGCAAAACCCCTGCCTTCTTCGGATCCTATACAAGTGTCCTCCGATCTTGAGAGCCCTCACAAGAGACTTAGGGAAGTTTATGTGGATGGATTAGAGCCACTAAGAAAGACAAAATCAGAACCTACCTCTCCTTAACAATCCCCCATCACTCCTACTTCACCCATGCCTACTCTAAATCCTAAGACTGATAGATTTTCCACATCCCTCAAAGGATCTAAGCCTTCCTCCAAGATCATCGATTCTGCCCCAGCCATTGAGAAGCTACAAAAATAAAACCATCAGCTTCTCCAATAGTTGGAAGAAAGGAAGACAATAGACACACACCTTCATCATGATAATGCAGTCCTCCAAGAAAAGGTTAAATCCCTTCAACAGTTGGTTGATGAGATGACCAAATCCAACCACAGCCTCAACACACAACTAAAGAAACACAAGAGGCACAAGGAAAAGTCTTCACAGCAAGAAGGAGAAGTTTCCAAAGCTGATCCTCCTAAGAAAGCCTAGTCACAAAGGGTAATTTATTTTTGTTTGCAGTGGGACCTGCAAAATCGTAAGTGTGGGGATAATGTTGGGCCCGAGAAATGATCAATTTTATGACAATTATTAGACACTTTTGTCGAATGTACATACGTGTTTTTCATGTTTTGGAGATTCTTTTTGAATAATTTTGTGTCAAAATGGTATGATCTACACCAAGTATGTATGATTCGTGTTTAATGTTGATATTGAGTATAATTCATCACGTTTTTATGTTTCCAAGGATCTAATTCACATTTTTTGGTTTTACAGGGAAAAAACGCATCACGTTTCTGCTTCTGGCACTTAGTTCGACACTCCTTCCAGTACTCGATCTGGTACACGGTCTAACACTTCGTCCAGCACTACGTCTTGCACAAAAATGGTGGGTGATATGGTATTGGCGGCCAGTGGTGGGCGAATCAGGAAAATGGGTTTTTCTTGTGCTTTCCCCCTCCAACTATTGAACCCTTAACAACTCAGTTTAAGTTGTTAAGCAGGGCGATTATTGGCTCACTCTATTTGGGCAGTTAGGGCACCATTAATGTAATTTGCCAATTTTAGAAGTGGTTCGACCCTCCTGTGGTCAACCACTTGGTCTGTAAGTATTATAAATACCACCATGGTGGTCAGATAGAATCTAAGCAGTAGAAGAACCAGTGTATTGGAGACAAACACGATTTTACTCTATTTTTCCATTTTTCATTGCCAAATTATATAGAAACTGCATTTTTGAGTTTTAATGATGAAATCGATTTGTTGAGTTCATGGTGTGCCTTTAGGAAGTGACCACGACTTGCTGGGGGGGCCACCAACAATCTGGTAGCTGTTATTTAAGTTGTTCATGTATTTTATAGTTTAGATGCCTCTTTTTTATTTCTTGTACATGTATTGTTATTTTTCCTTTATTAATTAATTTGTTGTTGTAGTTTAATCATTTTTACTCTCTTTTGTAGGTTAGTATGAAGGCTTGCATTAGTATGCGTTGATCTTGTATTTAGGAACGAATTTGCAAATTCATAGACTAACCCCGTGTGCAATTAGATATTAGATTGTGTTTTATTCATGCTTTTAGAATTAAATTTAAAACAGAGTTTGAAATAGGATAGAACAGAGTTTTATTGCATGTCTTATTTAACAAGGATTTGATGGATGGATAGGATTAGTTTCAGTTCTTTAATTATAGATTGCTTATTCCATTTTTATATAGATCTTGCTTAACTATTTGTTAGTTAATGTATTTGTTAGTTTACTTTTTATACGTCCTGCTTTAATTCATGTTTTTAAGCACTTTCTTTCTTGCACTTTGAATTGTTAAAATAGATATAACATAGTTTCATTTTATGTACTTTCTTTCCTAGAATTAGATTGCAATTACAATTCTTAGTTAATGATTGAATTTAATTATGAAGTTTGCTTACATATCATAGAAATACAATTAAAATCTCAGTATATTGTTGATGGTTAATAATTCATGAATATGCAGGGTAATTAACATTGTTTTTGTAATGGATAAATTCTCATTGGATTGTTTAATCCATACCTTTCACTTTGCTATCAAGATCAGTGTATAGCTTATACTGCTTGAATTATCCTTTGTTTTCAAGTGTCATCGAGATATTATACGACACCGAAGACATTCACACAACCACCAACACTATATTTGAGTTTTCATAGGTTAAAATATAGTTTGTTTCTTTCGTAGATCAGAAGATATAGTTTCTTGCTTATGTAGATCAGAAGATAGTTTTATTGTTTTTGTAGGATAGATAGTCTTTTTCTTTGATAGGTTAAAGAGCAGTTTTCTTATCATAGATTAAAGTTTAGTAGTTAGTCCTTCTTGCTTTCAATTAAATAGATTTCCTTTTATGAATTAGAAATAGTTTTGAAGTTTGAATTAAGAGTATAGTTCACTTGCCTCTTAGGTCATTGAATTTAGGTAGGCAAGTTAAAGTAGTTTTCTTTTGTTATTTTCTTATTGTTATGCTTAATAGTTTGCTTTTGCTTATTTCTTATTGTTGAACTAGTTTGCTTCAAGTAGAGTTTTCACTTGCTTTCTTAGAACTATCCATCGATCCTTGGTCCAAAAGTACTTAGGTTACATAGTTTCAAGTTGCTTAGTAGGGTTTACTCATTAGATAATTTTTCTTGAATAGATTAACCCTTAGATAGACACTTCTTTAGTTAGACTATACTACTACCAGCCCTTCTACCTTTGGCATATATTATGATACAACTCTAAGTTTACTTACCCCGGGTTGACAATTGAATTAAGGGTTTTTAGTGTGTTTTTAGTGCATATACAACACCCATTAGTAGTAAAGGAACAATATTACCCTGTTGGCAACTATGAGGACCAATATATGCGATGGACCACACTATGGCAAGAAAGGGGCCAAGCAGTGTCAGAGTTCACCAATACATTCCATACCTTGCGCACCAAGCTGGGTATCAAATACTTGAAGCGACATTTGGTTCTGAAATACCACAGGGCTCTACACAGATACATCCAAACTGAAATGGATTTTCTGGACATCTTATCACTCGGTTCTGCTTATCAATATGTTGTTAAAATCGATCATAAGTTTAAGCACTAGAATAAACAGGAGTTCGGGTCTACAAATCCACAACAACCAAAGTATGATAAAAACGACCCTAACAAACAACCTCCCAAAAACCCGTCCAAGCCATAGGAAAAGAAGGGTTATGGGAAGACGAAGAAGGAAACTAGAAAATAGTGCGATTTCCACAAAATACCTTGGCACAATACCGATGAATGTCGCTCAGAACAGTCAATGGTGGTCGAGATCAAAGACAGGGAGCCAAACCCTGATTCAGAATTTGATTCTAAAAATACGGGTAAAAGACATATCATCGACGCAAACCCCACTACTATTGTCACGACCACAACAATTCAACTAGAAGAACCAATAGATCCTAAAGAGGTGGATCTCCTTTTTCATTCATAGATGTGGGTGAAGGGGACCCCGCTGCATTTTATTGTTGATAGAGGAAGCCAAAAGAACCTCATCTCAGCAGAGGTCTTCAAATAATTGGGATTGTCGACAACACCACACCAGCATCCATACAACATCAGGTGGCTTCGCCAGGGACGAGATATCCATGTCAGCCAGCAGTCTTGATTTTCATACGGCATCCAACCCTTCAAAGATGAGGTATTATGTGATGTTTCTCCACTGGATTTATGTGATGTTCTCTTGGGCTAGCCATATATATGGAAGCACCATGTTGTTTATGAGTCTAGAGACCATGTAGTGTCATTATTACTTTGGGGGGTCATCACTATAGAATACTAGAGGTAGTTCCAACGAATGTCCCACCTAAACAATGTCGCAAGGTAGTATATCATACTACAAAATGAAGCAGGTCGACAAGATTGTAGCAAAGCACAAAAATTCCTTCTACACACAATCACATTAGGTAGCCCGACTAGTTGAATAGATTCAACCCTGCCAACAATAGGTTTGTGACATTCTTCCACAAACTGAGCAACGCAATGTCTCCAGCAAGGCAAGAAACTCACCAAGATTTAGATTCAACAATCACTTTCCCCTCTCCCCCAGGAAATCAACGCAATGGAGACCATTGCTTCCTAAGGAGGGAGGATTGATCCAGGTGGATGTTGGACCTTGGTTAGGTAAGGAAGTGAAGATTAAGGGAAAAAAAAGGTTAAGTACGAACTGCACGGAAGGTACACAAAACGAGAATGGGTCGAAGTGGTCAAAGAAGAAGAAACAAAGGGGCGAAGTAAAGGAAACGCTATTCATTGAAAGAGAATATCAAGGAAGACAGATTAGAAAAGAAGTTGAATCATGGACAACTCAACAAGCGAGAAAAGCCACCAACGGATTCTTTGGAGAACCTCCCCAGAAAGAAGGAAGAATAGGCTGGTGAATCCCTTAAGATGCGGGTTATGTGGGACCTAGGGTTTTGACACCTAGGGTTTTGGAATTTAGGGTTTTGACAATTAGGCCTCGGTCTAAGGTTGTCTGAGAGTCATTGTAATGTATAAATAAAGATCTAGAGGAGTGAGGAAGGGTTGTTGATGTTGATTCATTATTGTTGTTGTGTGATATAAGTATTGTGTTGTAAGAGAATTCTTGTATTCTGGATCTTCAGCTTGGTGCACAGTGAGGGGAGAGAAATAGAGAAAGAGAGAGATATATCTTCAATCTAAGTACGCAGATAGAACTGTATGTTTTCATTCAATATATCAAGAAACACAGTTTTGTGGATGTAGCCCTAGGGAGAGGGTGAACCACATATATATCGTTGTTCTGTGTGATTGATGTTGTGTTATTTACCATTTTTTATATTGTTATTGCATCATTGTGTTAGATCAGAGATATACTTGTGAGGTAAGCTTAAGAGTGGTAAATAATAACTAGATTGGTGTGTGTTGTTGTCCTGGATTCACTTTGCATTTCCTCCGGTTGTAGACACCTGTGTCCTACAACCCCCTATTTATACTTAGGGTGAGACTGCATCTGCTTCACAGGTGTTGTTGAAAGGGCCAATAGTTAGGGCTTGTTGGTGCGTTGTTAGAGTTGAACCCTAGGTATGACCCTATGCCAACAAATGGTTCTGTTGTCAGGCCAGGGATGTGAACATCACATAAACTGAAGGACAAAGAGACATAGAAGGGCTAGGGATTGAATTACCTTTCAATGGACAACCAATTAAAATCAAGAAAGTTAATATTGGAACAGAGAAAGCACCTAAGTTGGCAAACGTTGGAGATTATTGGGATTATGCCACTATTGATAAGATTATAGAATTACTGCATGAATATCAGGACTTGTTTCCAACCAAGTTCACATACATGAAGGGAATTAAAGGGCCCATGGGAGAAATGAAGATCCCTTTGAAACCAGATGCAAGGCCAATCAAGCAGAGACCCTACAGACTGAATCCAAAGTATAAGCAGAAAGTTAGGATTGAATTAGACAGAATGTTGGAAGTAGGAATCATAGAACCTGTTAAAGAATTCGAATGGATTATCCCTATGGTGGTCTAGGATAAGAAGTCAAGACAATTCAGAATCTATGTATATTTAATGAAATTGAATGATGCTTGTTTACATGATCCATTCCCTACACCGTTCACTTATGAAGTGTTCGATAATGTAGGAGGACAGGAAGTTTACTCCTTCACAGATGGATTTCCAGGTTATCACCAGATCAGAATTGTTAAGGAAGACAAACATAAGACCACATTCGCAATAGAATGGGGTTATTTCCAGTACATTGTGATGCCTTTCGAATTGAAGAATGCACCAGCCATCATTTCCAGGATGGTGGTCGAAGCATTCAAGGAATTTTTACATAAATTTTTGGCAACATATTTTGATGATTGGACTATTTTCAGCTTATTGAAAAATCATATTGAATTTTTGAGACTAATGTTGGATAAGTGCAGGTAATGTCAGATTTCCATGAACCTGAATAAGTGCATATTCCTTTCACCTTTGGGATTATTTTTGGGACACATTGTATGTAAGAAGGGGTTGTTGGTAGATCCTTCCAAGATTTCCATCATTGTTGATCTACCTCCTCCTCCTTCGGATAGACAGTTGCGCACTGTGATGGGACATATTGGATACTACATAAATTTTATCAAGGGTTATGCACAAATGAAAACACCCATGGAAAAGATTTTAAATAAATATCTTCAGTTTCAATGGTCATAGGAATGCCAGCAGAGCTTCGACACACTAAAGCAGAAAATGGTTGTTGCACCTATCTTGGTTTTCCCAGATTGGAGTAAGGAATTCCATGTTCATGTCGATGCTTCATTTATTTCATTAGGAGCAGTGTTATCACAACCAGGAGTAGGATACATTGACCACCCCCTAGATTTTTCTAGCAGGAATCTTTCCAGATCTAAGATAAACTGTACCACCACTTAACACGAAGGCTTAGCTATGGTATATGCGCTGCAAAAATTTTTACACTATTTGTTGGGAGGACATTTTAAGATGTTCACTGATCACTCTACATTTAAATACTTAGTCAACAATCCAGTGTTGGGGGGAAGAATATGTAGATGGCTACTGTTATTCCAGGAATATGATTTTGAGATTGTCGTCAAGCCATGGAGAATGAACAAGGGACCTAACCACTTGTCTAGGTTAGAACATGGAGAGGAACCTACTAGTTTGGAGGATACACTACCAGATGCACAGTTGTTGGCCATCAGAAAATTTTATGATCACTTCACCGAGATAGTCCAATTCCTGTCTACAGGAATGGAACCCCATGATTATACAATTATTCAGAAGAAACAACTGGTAGTTTGTGTTGCAGATGTTTCACTTATAGATGGACAAATATATAACATGGGACCTGATGAGATCTTAAGGAGATGTGTTATGGAGGAAGAAAGACCATTGATTCTGGCAGAAGCACATGAAGGCATCGCAGGAGGACATTATGCAGGGAAAGCAACAACGCAGAAGGTTCTTAGAGTTGGCCTCTGGTGGCCCACTTTACACAAAGATGCTAAGGAATAATACAGAGCCTGTGATGTATGCCAATGAGTAGGTAAACCTTCCATAAGAGATGATATGCCTTTAGCACCTCAACTAACTTTATAGGGATTTGAGAAATGGTCTATTTATTTTGTGGGACCTATTAACCCACAAGGAAAGCGCACATGAGCTCAATACATCATCACTGCGACAGAGTATTTGACCAGATGGGAAGAAGCAAGAGAAGTTAAGGACTATAGTGCAAATACAATTTCACGGTTCATATTTGATGATATCATAACCCGATTTGGATGCCCAAATATCCTTATGAGTGATCAAGGAACACACTTTATTAATAATACTATTGAAGCCTTGACTCGGGAATTTGAAGTCCACCATCAGAAGAGCACACCCTACCAGCCCCAAGCAAATGGTATAGTCGAAGCTTTCAATAAGATATTGGAGACAATGCTAACGAATGTTTGCAATGTGAACATACATGATTGGGATTTGAGAGTGCCAATAGTGTTATGGGCTTATCGAACCACTTGAAAAATGTTGACAATACATACCCGCTTTAAGTTAGTTTATGGCTTGGAAGCAATGGTATCTATGGAATATTTGGTCCCTAGCTTAAGAATTGTAACGTTTACAGATATGGATGACACTGGCGTTGTTCAAGATAATCTTGCGCAGTTGGTGGAACTAGAGGAAGACATGTTTATTGCGGTATTTCATCAGCAGGTACAAAAGGAACGAGAAAAGGCTTACCATGACAGACATATAAAAAAGAAATCATTTAAGCAAGGAGATCTAGTATTGGTATATGACAACAAGTTCATGAAGCATCGAAGGAAGTTTACGACACATTGGCCTGGGCCGTATCAGGTTGCCTATGTTACAAAAGGAGGAGCTACATAGTTGAAGAATATGAATGGAGAATGGAAGGAAGGTTTAGTAAATGGGATCCGGTTGAAATTGTATTACGAAAATCAGCTGCCTCGTAGGTCTCAGTAAAATCTAAGAATAAGGGTCTAGGTACCAGGTGTAGTTGAAACTGGAGACCCTTATGAGTGATCAAGGTACACACTTTATTAATAAGACTATTGAAGCCCTGACCCAAGAATTTGCATTTAATCATCAGAAGAGCACACCTTACTATCCACAAGCGAATTGTACAGTTGAAGCATTCAATAAGATCTTGGAGACAATGCTGAAGAAGATTTGCAGTGTAAACATAGATGATTGGGATTTGAGAGTACCAACAATGTTATGGGCCTATAGAACTACTTGCAAGAAGTTGACAATGTAGACTCCCTTTAAGTTGGTTTATGGTCTAGAAGTCGTTGTACCTATGGAATATTTGGTTCCTAGCTTAAGAATTGCAGCATTTACATACATGGATGACACTGGCGTTGTTCAAAATAGGCTCACGCATTTGGTCAAACTAGAGTAAGACAGGTTTATTGCAGGATTCCATCAGCAAGTACAGAAGGAACGAGAAAAGGCTTAACATGATAGACACATCAAGAAGAAATCATTTAAGCAAGGAGATCTAGTATTGGTATATGACAACAAGTTCATGAAGCATCGAAGGAAGTTTACGACACATTGGCCTGGGCCGTATCAGGTTGCCTATGTTACAAAAGGAGGAGCTACATAGTTGAAGAATATGAATGGAGAATGGAAGGAAGGTTTAGTAAATGGGATCCGGTTGAAATTGTATTACGAAAATCAGCTGCCTCGTAGGTCTCAGTAAAATCTAAGAATAAGGGTCTAGGTACCAGGTGTAGTTGAAACTGGGTACCAGACACAGAAAAGACAGTCTGCACATGATAGGGAGGGATAGAGAAGAATCGCAGGCTACTCCGTGTAGTCTACAGTTGAAGTAATACAAAGGTTCAACCCTACAGTGACTCGAGATGAGTCACAAGTGAGTGTTGGAGGACTGTTGGCCCTTGGTTAGGTAAGGAAGAAAAGATTAAGGAAAAAAAGGTGAAGTACGAACTGCACGGAAGATACACAAATCAAGAATGGGTCGAAGTGGTCAAAGAAGTAGAAAAGAAGGAGCGAAGTAAAGGAAAAGCTATCCATTGAAAGAGAAGATCAAGGAAGATAGATCAACAAAGAAGATGGATCATGGACAACTCAGAAAGCTAGAAAAGCCACCAACATATGCTTTAGAGCACCTCATGGGAAATAAGGAAGAACAGGCTGGCAAAGCCTTTAAGATGTGGGCTATGTGGGACCTAGGGTTTTGGCATTTAGGGTTTTGAAAATTAGGCTTCGGTCTAAGGTTGTCTGAGATTCATTGTAATGTATAAATAAATATCTAGACGAGTGAGGAAGGTTTGTTGATGTTGATTGATTATTATTGTTGTGTGAGAGAAGTATTGTGTTGTAAGAGAATTCTTGTATTATGGATCTTCAGCTGGGTGTGAAGATCAACCTTGCAGCTGGGTGCGCAGGGAGGGGAGAGAAAGAGAGAAAGAGAGAGAGATTTGCAAGCTAAGTGCGCAGATAGAACTGTATGTTTTCATTCAATATATCAAGAAACATAGTTCTATGGATGTAGCCATAGGGAGAGGGTGAACCACGTATATCTCGTTGTTCTGTGTGATTGATGTTGTGTTATTTACAATATGTTATATTGTTATTTCATTGTTGTGTTAGATCAGAGATATACTTACGAGGTAAGCTTAAGAGTGGTAAATAACAACTAAATTGTTGTGTTTTTTTGTCCTAGATTCACTTTGCATTTCCTCCGGTTGTAGACACATGTGTCCTACAACCCCCTATTGCTACTTCGGGTGAGATTGCATCTTCTTCGCAGGTGTTGCCGAAAGGGCTAGTAGTTAGGGCTTGTTGGTGCGTTGTTAGAGTTGAAACCTAGGTCTTCCCCTGTGCCAATAGTGAATATCAATGGCCACCCACCTATTCCACAGGCTAGAAAAGCAGTTTTCCATCTTGGTAGTTTTTCGGGTTCCAAACTTTCAGGGTCGTTTTGATGCCCTAAACGATGTTTTTTGGGGATTTGGGGCCCAGGTGACTGCCGCAAGCACTTACCTAGGCTAGTAAAAAATAGTTATTCTCGGTTAGACCTCTCCAATGGTGTATAGAGTGCCCCAAACGGAGATAGTATGCAAACGTTACGCCCCCGGGAAGTTGACATATCAACTAACCCCATCAGGGCCCGCAAACCTTTTGGCTTTTCATCTTCCAGGGTTAGGATTTTGGATTTTAATTATGTTAAAGAAGGCCTTTGGAGCCTCATTGTAACAATCATATTCTTGTGAATGTGAGTATCCATCACATCTCTTCTCAGAGATGAGTTGCCACCATTCTAGCGAGTCTTTCACTCTGTATTTTTACAGTTTTGAACATTTCGCACATTAATAGAAATTGTGTATTACTGTATCTCTTTGTTTATATATCTGATATATTTCTATTATATTGTTGGATATCTGATCCATCTCTGTACATTTATTTATTATATCTCTACTCTCATTTTGTGTCGAAAATAATTTGGATCACCTTGATTGCAATATAACCTCTTACCCAAAAGAAAGTTACAACATATATTTTTCTTTCCAAAGATGGTAGAGCCTATCACAACTCAATTAGCAATTGGAAATGAGGATAACCATAAATAACTACTATCCACAAAGGGAAGATAACTCATCACTGTTATTTAAAGAAAACCATGCCACCTCAAGTTATCCATTAGTGGTCCATAAGGGGGAAAAATTCCACTCCTGCTAGATGCCTTTGGGTCTTGCATCATTAACTTGTTTTGTTATGTCCAAAAAAGATGAGCTCTTAACCAATCATAAGCAGATTTAGATCTTATTTCAAGGTCAAAAGGGGATTTGAGCCTAGGTAATATTCACAAGAAATTCAATCTATTGTGGTCATCGCTAACTCTACCTCCCATAAGATCACGTACTTTCTAATAATAATTAACCTTACCTACATAAAACCAAATACTACTTCCAATTACAATTTAAATTATTATCTAAAAAAAAAAATCTTATATATAATTTTATTAATTAATAATATTAATAAAATTTATGTATATATATATATATATATATATATATATAACTTATTTTAAAATTTTCCTTTTTTTTTAACTTGACGTTGTACACATACACCAAAATAATCAGAAATATAATCCACACCCTAAGGTTAAATTCAATCTCTTTTGGTCATCGCTAAAGCTACCTCCCATAAGATCATGTACATTCTAATAATATTTAACCTTAACCTTGTACATAAAATCAAGTACTACTTCCAATTACAATTTAACTTATTATCTAAAAAAACATTTCTTATATATAGAGATATTCAAGCCCCGTAAGTGATGATTGATGCTATGTGATTCATTTCATTGGTTTCAATCCCACTTTTTCACCCCTGTGAGCATCACCCGATGCAATAAGTGCTAAGTGGACTATTCAAATCA
>CBVK0101960905.1:0-10868 GCA_900067695.1 Picea abies | reverse complement strand
ATTTTAAAGTGGGCGACCATGTGTTCTTAAAAGTGAAGGACAAGAGAAGTTCCTTGAAGTTGGGGAACTGTGAAAAGATGGCAATGAGATATTGTGGACCCTTTGAAATCCTAGAAAGGATTGGACCTGTTGAATGCATGCTTGCACTACCTGCATCCATTTGCATTCATAATTTATTCCTTTTGTCTTTGCTTAAAAAGTATGTACCTGATGCTAATCATGTAATTGATTGGAATGTGATCCAGGTGGAGTAAGATAGAGACTTTCGAGTACAACTAGTGTGAATATTGGATTGAAAGGTCAAGTTTCTCTAGAATCGAGAAATAGGGATAGTAAAGGTTCAGTGGAATTCTTACGGTCCCGAGGATGCAACCTGGGAGTATGAAGATGCTATGTGAGAGGAGTACGCGCATATTTTTGGAGATTTTGATTTTACATGTGTATATAATGCATCGAGGACAATGCATAAATACAGGGGAGGGGAACGTAATACCCATAGGCCGAACCCAAAATTGTAAATGCACATATAGGTTGGTGAGCCATGATATATTGGGTCAGAGTGCCTTTGTATATATGTTTTTAGGCTAGAGTTCATGTGTGGTTATTAGGATGGAGAGCCTGGATGATAAAAGGGAAATGAGCCTACCTTTGTAAAATGTAATCACACTTAGATTATTAAGAAAAATACATCACTACTGCAGACCAACCAGAGAAAATATTATGGGGGGATAGATCTCCACTAAAGGGAAAGGGGGGCTAAGGGTATAGGAAAAGGGGCTAAGCCAAGGAAATATTATAACAATATTTCCTAAAGTCTAGTTGATAGGATATATGTATATCTATCTTAAGTTCCTAAGTGTGAGGAATGTGTCACCATGTGGGGCCCATGTAGTTCCCAACAGGACAAGTTTCAAGTTGAGAAAATGCATATAAAAAGTAAGAAATTAGTACATTTTCCATCATTCTAATCCTTCTTCTCATCATTCTCACTATTCCTCTAGCCATCCATACTCTCCACGCCATTACCATTATACATGTACTTGGAAGCATTTGGGAGTTGTTGGTATCCAGTCAACCTGGGTAGCTTGAGCTGAAGAAGCAAGTTGTCAGGCATGTGTGAATGACAGAGAAGTGGGTTGTCATGCCCGTGAGCATTCTCTCCAGGTGAGATAATTGTTGGGAATTGGTTCCCCGTGTGCTGGAAATAGTTACATATCTCTGAGACTTTCCGTCTGTCTTGTTGTTGAATCCCTGAAAGGGAAGTGGGGAAGCCAAAGGACTGTTGACAAGAGAAGGGGAACACATTTTGGGGTGGGATAGGATGTGGGAAATGAGAGGTTGTAGGCTAGTTTCAGCAGTTGGCACCTTGACGTGAATGTTATTGTGCTAGTTAGGCCTTAGTATGACTTAGGAAGCCTTCCTTGGTGGGTGACCTACTACTGAGAGTTTATGAGCAACAAAGTCTACGGCTGGGGGGGACGTCTGAGGTTTGCACACAGTTGGTGGTTCATTCATAAGATAAGTGTCTCCTATGTGTTTGTTTTACATGTTGTGTTATTATTTATGATATTTCTATTATGGGTTTTCTGTTATAATTATGTTTGTGAATTATTGTTGTTAGAAACACATCTCTTTTCATATGAAAAGCATTATAATTTTAATTAATTGGTATCAGAGAGAAATAAATTTTGTGTGGCATGGGCCAACTTGGGGCTGGGGAAGGAATGCATCATGTATGAATAGGGTGTAATATAATTTTGTTTACTTTGAAAAGCATGCCAAATCATAATCCTTTAGTATAATCAAAAGGTTGATTGGTCCAATTTTACTTAACTAGGACACTAATAGTAAAGAGATATTACAAGTAAGGCCCTCTCATTTAGAGAGTTGGAATAAAGATGAATCCCATCAATATGAAATAAATGACATCGATCCAAAATAACCAATGAAAGGAAAATGGGTGTAGTTCTGAAGGAATTTTATCCAATGAATTAGATAATCAAGATCAACCAAATTGAAAGTTTAAGTGTGAATATATACACATTGATTTCCCAAATGGTGTTTAAATGCTAAGGATGTATATAATATATATTAATACTATCTATACGAAGAATAAACACAAATACATTGTTGTGAATTTTTCATAAAGACAATATTATAACAGATAGGATAATATGCATTGATAGGGTAGGATTTCTTTTTGTGGGATTGATCACTTGTATGAAAACTAACCCTAAGTGTAGAAGCTAAAGGGTTTTACGTGAGGACAGTTTCTAATTGTGCATAAAGACAATGTGACAAGCATTGAGATTTACACACAACACTATTATGGTGCACTAAAACTTGAAACATGTCTAGAATGGACCAAAAACATATGCATGGATGAAACATGTTTAGAATGGACCAAAAACATATGCATGGATCAATTGTTAACTCTAATGAGAATGATACCCATCGTGTAGTAATTCTTCGTTGAATAAGAAGATTGCATGGAAATATCCAAAGATCGTGAAACTTGTATTTCACTTGCTTAACTTGAAACATCCAAAGATCGTGAAATATCCAAATAAATTTAACGGAGACAGATGCCAAGCGACAATAGTGCAAGCTTTCACTTCCCAAGGCATCAGTTGAGAATTATATTATACCACACTTAAGACCTGAGCAAAAGATGGGTATAATGAACGAGTCAAGGTTGAAGCTCAACTTAGCAAAATTTGTTTAGTGGATGCAATTTTTATTTTTTTTTTTAGCAAAATTTGTAAAATTATTATCTTATTGAGTAAAATGTGCAAAATTAATATCTTGTTTTTATTTTAGATTGCAATTTGTATGAGTGAAATGTGCAAAATTAGATTGCAATTTGTATATTATGAACGACTCAAGCTTGGATTTCCGCTTACACGACGTTGAGTATGGAGTGCATCACACTTTCGTCCTCAGCTAGATAAACTCCGACAAATCTGGCGATGCTCTGTATAACCAAGTTAAGGTATGAATTTTATTTAAAAAAAAAAAAAATTGCATGAAATGGAAATACATGCATGATTTTTGAATAAAATAAATTATCAAAAAATAAATGATTAAAAGTAAAATTCCACCGTTTGCCTGACTTAAAAATCTATTTATTAAATTTTTTTTAATTATTACTTTATTTATTAAAATTTGTAAAATTATTAATTTATTTCATATAAATTGTATATTGTTGTTATTATTATATCTTTATTCTAGTTTATGAAATAATGATTTTTGGAGTGGGTTAATTGAGGAGTAATCTTCTCTCCTAGTTATTTTTTTTTCATGTTTTTTTGTGGTGTTGTTTTAAATTTCTAGTTAATTTAGAAGTTTGATCCATTTTCTGAGCATGTGGGTTGGTTTAAAATGGGGCAAAACCTTGAAAATATGGTGGATTCAGGCCCATTTTTTTACCTGAAAAGAGGGAAGATTGCTCCCGAGTTAGCTTACTCCATGATTTTTTACATAGCTTTACGGAAACTATTCTTGGACATTTCCAAGGGATTGTGATACAAAGGGATTTAAATTAAAATTCTAGTACAGTTTAAACCAACCACAAATACATTGTTAGCTATAGGCCAACCTAATAGACACTTAGAACTTATTATTTGAAAAGAAATTAACTAAGACAAATGTCTATTAACAACACAACAATGGTTTATCAAAGCATATGTTAATAATTATATTATATCACATTATATTATATCATATTTTAGAGATGAGTTTATTCATTTATATTTTGATAGGTTTGATATTTAAATTATTTTCCAAATTAAGGTCAAATTTTAGAATAGAAATTTTATCTCTTATGTTGATATTTGTTTAGACCTCTCCTTTTTGGGTTGATTGTTTTTGTTTTTCCATTTATTTTATTCCAACCTCCATTTTCTACAACTAAGTTTCTAATCATAATATTTTGTTCTTGCTAGGCCTCTCCTTGACAAGTTGAGGTTTTTGAATATGTGGTGAAGTACTCATATTGAAAAGAAAAGAAAATAAATAAGAAAATAAACTTATGCATGATGCATAAGATGTACTAATTGCAGGAAACCACCATTCAAATTTTAAAGTTGCTCTCCTTTCCACCATAGTTCGATTTTTTCATTCAAATTCACCTCAAATATACCTATGTTCCAATTTATCTCATATACTCTTCACATTCACCTCAAAGTATCACCCTAGACATAAAACTTCATTTAGATTTACCCCAAAATACAAATTCTTTCATTCAAATTCATTACCCTATATAAACCTCCATTCAAATTTATCATAAGCTAAAAAGCCTTCACCATTCAAAATTTAACATTACAATTATCTTTAATAAACATATCCATAAATTATTAAATTAAATAACCAATGCTTAATTATTAATACAAGCTTATTTTTTAATATATTTAATATTAAATTATATTTTTTAAATAAAAATATAATATTCACAATAAGGAAAATGTGATAGAAGAGAGTCACATTAAAGGTAAAGATGGAAAAACACGTCGTGTTGTAATCTATAAATCTATGAAATCATTGAGTTTAAAATCATTGCATGATATAGAAGTGAAGATTCATAACACCACATCTTATCAGCAATGAAGTTGTTGGTAACACAATTTTTTGTATTCTTATTTTCTAAAAAAAAACTCTCATATATAGTTGTGATTTGATGAATTATTTATTTAAATAAATTAGTGTTGAGGTTTTATTAATTTTATTTATGTAAAACATGTTTAAATTATAAAAATATTAAAAAAATTATTTAAATTAATTAAAAAATAAATTTAAATAATAATTTAAAATATTATGGATTTAATTTAATTTAAATATAAATATTTAATTAAATTATTTAAAAAAATGAATTTAAATGACAATTTAAAATGAAGTTATTGAAATGGATTTAAATTAATTTAAATATAAAATATTTAGTCATTAAATTAATTAAAAAATGAATTTAAATGATAATTTAAAATGCATTATAGTTAAGGATTTAATTTAATTTAGATTTAAACTATTTATTTAAATTATTTAAAAAATGAATTTAAATGATAATTTAAAATGAAGTTATTGAAATGGATTTAAATTAATTTAGATATAAAAAATGTAGTCATAAAGGTGTTTGATGTGGACTTGATTTTTTCCTAAAATTTAAATAAATAACAATATTTTGTTTGGGAGATAAAAGAAGATTAAATTATAAAATAAATATAAATGGAATATAATTTATTATTATTATTATTATTATTATTATTATTAATATTTTATGAATAATAAACTAAAAAATAAATATGAAAATATTTCTACTTTATATAATTTAAAAATATAAATTAATGAAAATGTTATTTGGGTTTATTTTGAAAGAAAAAACTATAGGCATATATATTTCCCAACACTCTATGAAGAAAGACAATTTTATAGATATATCCAAACTCTCTAATTGTTTGGCATTTCTGTCTAGTGATATTGCCCCAATGAAGGTGATGGGAAGTGATTTGAAAGATTTTGTGTCCTTGTTTTGTACCCATTTCCTTAAGGAGTCTTCTATGGTGTCCCTTATCTAGAAGTTAAGGAGGATAGTTAAGACTTCTATTTGTTTCCAATCCTATTTTGAAAACATATAGAAATTGGTTCAATGGAATTTTGATTCAAGATTTGCTTCATACATGAACCATTTATCAAGTCCTTTTAAACTTCTTTATTGCAAAATGTCATAGGTGAGAACCTTGTTATTGAGGAGAAATGACATAATTTATTTGATTTCATAAATAATTTAAACTTCCATATAAATTTCCACCACAAAAGCGGTGGTTGGTCATTTCCTTCCATAGATAATGCTTAGTATTTCAATGTAGGATTAAATTATTTAAACTTCCATATAGATTTCCATATAGATTTCATAGATAAATTATAGTATTTCAATGTAGGATTAAATGATGATGAGAAATTCAATGTAGGATTTCTAAGTATCAACATATTCTTCACTAAGTTCTAGGTATATCTACAATAGCCAATGTTGGCGCTAATTAATCATGGCCTACCCATGGGTGATGTGATGAAGGGTGATTTTTTTTTGGCTCTGAGATCTTAAATGAGGGAATTGCCAATCTATGAGATTCCTTTATTCTAATCCATTTTTGGCTCTGAGATCTTAAATGAGGGAATTGCCAATCTATGAGATTCCTTTATTCTAATCCACAGATCGAGTCCAATCAATATTGTTAGCACCAGAAGTCACCTCTGGATTGCGTCGAAGGTAAGCCCAGTACCCATCAAAGTTTTATGTCACAGGTTGGTTATAAAAAGGTCAAATGGGCGCAGTCTCAAGAAAATATCGTCTTAACTTAGAAATCTGGATTGGTATGCACAAGCAGGTGAGGTCTTAGTTTAACTTCAGTCAGTAAGTTGTAGTAAAGGTGAGTAGGAGGAAGACTTTGGCAAGAAAAATGTAGAGGTCTCCCGCAAACATCAGGTCTTCCAATAGCGTAAGAAAGAAAAAATTAAGCACAAGATCTTCTTGAATTCAAATTTCAAGGATACTGAAAGAAATCATAACAACATTACAATCAAACATTCATTATAATACAATCACAACAATCCATGTGAATCAATCATTCATGAACTCTCTCACTAATAGAGACAAATAAGATGGAGGAAAATATGAATTTTATTAAAAAAAAAAAAATTATATGAAATGGAAAGACATGCATGACTTTTGAATAAAATAAATTATCAAAAAATAAATGATTAAAAGTAAAATTCCACAGTTTGGTTGAGTGGACATAAAAATCTATTTAGTAAAAAATTTTAAATTATTATTTTATTTATTAAAATTTGTAAAATTGTTAATTTATTTCATATTGTAAATTGTATATTATTGTTATTATTATATTTTTATTCTAGTTTATGAAATAATGATTTTTGGATTGGGCTAATTGGGGAGCAATCTTCTCTTTGAGTTATTTTTTCGTCAAGTTTTTAGGCGGTGTTGTTTTAAATTTCTGGCCAATTTAGAAGTCTGATCGATTCTCTGAGTATCTGAGTTGGTTTAAAATGGGGCAAAACCCTGAAAATCTGGCCGAAATCAGACCCATTTTTTAATCTGAAAAGAGGGAATATTTCTCCCTAATTAGCTTAGTCCATGATTTTTTACATAGTTTCGCTAAAACTATTCTTGGACATTTCCAAGAGATTGTGGTACAGAGAGATTTAAATTAAAATTCTGGTATAGTTTAAGCCAGCCACAAATACATTGTTGGCTATAAGCCAACCTAATAGACACTTGAACTTATTATTTGAAAAGAAATTAACTAAGACCTATGCCTAATGCCTATTAACAAAACAACAATGGTTTATCAAAGCATCGTTAATAATTATATTATATCATATTTTAGAGATGAGTTTATTCATTTATATTTTGATAGGTTTGATATTCAAATTATTTTCCTAACTAGAGTCAAATTTTAGATTAGAAATTCTATATCTTTATCCTATCTCTTATGTTGATATTTGCTTAGACCTCTCTTTTTGGGGGGTTGAGGGTTGATTGTTTTTGTTTTTCCATTTATTTTATTCCAACCTCCATTTTCGACAACTAAGTTTCTAATTTGTTTTTTCTAGACCTCTCCTTGACAAGTTGAGGTTTTTGAATATGTGGTGAAATACTTATATTGAAAAGAAAAGAAAATAAATAAGAAAATGAACTCGTGATGTATAAGATGTATTAATTGCATGGAACCACCATTCAAGTTTTAAAGTTGCTCTCCTTTCCACTATAGTTCATTTTTTTTCATTCACATTCACCTCAAGTATACCTCTATTCCAATTTACCTCATGTACCCTTCACATTCACCTCACAGTATCACCATAAACACAAAACTTCATTCAGATTTACCTCAAAATAGAAATCCCTCCTCATTCAAATTCATTGCCCTATATAAACCTCCATTCAAATTTACCATAAACTAAAAAGCCTTCACCATTTAAAATTTAACATTACAATTATCTTTAATAAAACATATCCATAAATTATTAAATTAAAAGACCAATACTTAATTATTAATAAACACCTTTTTTTATTATATTTAATATTAAATTGTATTCTTTAAATAAGAATATAATATTCACAATACTTAATTATTAATAAATACCTATTTTTATTAACATATTTAATATTAAATTTTATTCTTTAAACAAAATATAATATTCACAATAAGGAAAATGTGATAAAAGAAAGTCACATTAAAGGTAAAGATGGAAAAACACGTCGTGTTGTAATCTATAAATCTGTGAAATCATCGAGTTTAAAATCATTGCACGATACAGAAGTGAAATTCATAACACCACATCTTATCAGCAACTTCATTGCTGATAACACAATTTTTTGTATTCTTATTTTTATATTAGAATAGAGCTTAAAAAAAAAACTCTTATATAGTTGTGATTTGATGAATTATTTATTTAAATAAATTAGTGTGGAGGTTTTAGTATTTTTATTTATGTAAAACATATTTAAATTATAAAAATATTGAAAACTTTGTTCAGATTAATTAAAAAATAAATTTAAATGATAATTTAAAATGCATTATAGCTATGGATTTAATTTAATTTAGATATAAAATGTTTATTTAAATTATTTAAAAAATGAATTTAAATGAAAATGAAGTTGTTGAAATGGATTTAAATTAATTTAGATATAAAATATTTAGTCATAAAAGTGTGTAAGTGTTTGATGTGGACTTGATTCTTTCTTATAAATTTAAATAAATAACAATATTTTTGGGAGAAAAAAGAATATTAAATTATAAAATAAATATATATGGAATATAATTTATTATGATTATTATTTTATGAATAATAAACTAAAAAATAAATATGAAAATATTTCTACTTTATATAATTTAAAAATGAAAATGTTAATTGGGTTTATTTTGAAAGAAAAGATTATAGGCATATATAGTTCCAAATACTATATGATTAGTGTTCTATGAAGAGAGACAATTTTATAGATATACTCAAACTTTCTAGCAACAAACAAGTTTAAACATCCATACAACTAGATCATTCCTCTAATAATTGTGAAAGAGTAAGAATTTAAATCCAAGATTCATGAAAATGAGAAGAAAATTGTCCTTATTGGATATAAAGACCAACAAATTGAATTTGAGTGATCTCCTTTTCAAGAGCTAGAATGAAAACTAGCTTGAGAGCCATGAGCTGATTGTAATTATTTGTGGCAAGGCCAATGCTAGATATGAAAAAATAGTATGGGAAGTGGAAAGAAAGATCATTCCCCTATGGTGATGATTTCCCTAAGAGGACCTGTCAAAGAAACCCCACACAAAAGCATCATTTATGTGTTCCATTGAATCTCAAGAGTGAGTAGAGATTTCCAAAAAATGAAGAAAAAAGATGATTATATTAATATTTTGAGTGACACACAGCAGGGATAGGGCTTCCCTTCCCTCAAATAGTTTGGCATTCCTATCTAGCGATATCGCCCCAACGAAGGTGAGGGGAAGTGATTTGAACGATTTTGTGTCCTTGTTTTGTACCCATTTCCTTAAGGAGTCTTCTATGGTGTCCATTATCTAGGAGTTAAGGAGGATAGTTAAGAATTCTATTTATTTCCAATCCTATTTTGAAAACATATAGAAATTGGTTCAATGGAATTTTGATCCAAGATTTGCTTCGTACACGAACCATTTATCAGGGCCTTTTAAGCTTCTTTCTTGTAAAATGTCATAGGTGAGAGCCATGTTATTGAGGAGAAATGACATAATTTTTTTGATTTCATAATTAATTTAAACTTCCGTATAGATTTCCACCACAAAAGCGGTAGTTGGTCATTTCCTTCCATAGATAATGCTTAGTATTCAATATTGGGATCACGTATCCTAAAGGGGTTTGGAGACCAAAGGATTTCATCCTCATCATCATTTAGGATAATATTGTAGAGATTGAGAAATTCAATGTACGATTTCCAAGTATCAACATATTCTTCACTAAGTTCTAGGTATATCTACAATAGCCAATGTTGACGCTAATTGTTCATGGCCTACCCATGGGTGATGTGCTGAAGGGTGAATTTGTTTTTGGCTCTGAGATCTTAAATGAGGGAATTGCCAATCTATGAGATTCCTTTATTCTAATCCATAAATCGAGTCCAATCAACACCTTGTCTCCTTTTCCAACCTTCCATATCATCAAGTTCCCTATTAGGGGGAAAGCTATGATGGTGGATTTCTATATTATCCAGGAGGTTAGGGTATTTTTGTTTTGAGAATGTATCCAATCCTATGTGGAAGAGGAGGGTGTGTATTTATATTTAATAGTTTGTTCCCAAAGGATTGTAACTAGATGAAGGAACCACACATTTTTGTTATCTAAGGCTTTTGTGAAGATATAGATGAAGGAACCACACATTTTTGTTATCTAAGGCTTTTGTGAAGATAAGCATATTTTTTAGCTCCTATCCACCATGGGGTTTTGGTAAAACAATTTTTTTTCTGGGAAACCCTAACCATTCCTTTTTTTTCTCAAGCTCCTGACTAGATGAAGTGATAGAAAAGATGTATGATTCTCTCTAGGATTAGTTTTAGTATCCAATTGAGGGACATCCAATAAATTGGAATGGCCTCTTGAACACATTTTAACAAGACTAAGTACCCTCCATAGGTAAATACATCTGGTAGACAATGTGTTTAAGTTTTTCTTCATCTTGGCTATGAGCCACTACCAATTATACTTGAGATAAAGATTGAATTTTAAGATGGACTCACAACAATGAATGAGGTGTGCAGGATCTGTAGCAACCGATTCATCTATAAGTTGGAAGACCTGCAACATACACTTGGTAACTTGTT
>CBVK0101960825.1:0-12586 GCA_900067695.1 Picea abies | reverse complement strand
GAAATAGATCATGGGACTTACATGTACATATTCCAACAGTGCCTTAAACAATTCAATCAACACCTGAAGCTCTGGAACAAAACTACCTTTCGAAACATATTCTATTGCATCCAGGAAATTGAACACAGACTAGAAACCCTGCAACAAATTTTCATCTTTGGATTCAAGTCCCTAACTGTAATGAAAGAAGAGGAGGAACTCCAAGTGGAATTAGACGACTGGAAAAAGAAAGAAGAAATTTTTGTGGCGCTAGAAATCCAGAGTATAATGGATTAAAGAGGGCGAGAGGAACACAAAGTTATTCCACCACACTCTGGTGCACCGCAGATACATCAATTGGATAACCCAACTGGAGGATGCTCAAGGAAATCCTATAAGAGAACACAACCTTATAGCTGAGGAGCTGAACACCAACTACAATGAACTTCTCACAGAAACCAACGAGAATAGGGAGGACGAAATACATAAAATAACCATGCATATACCCTCATTTGTTACTCAAGAGTAGAATTAGGCCTTAATGAGACCCATTACCCAAGAAGAGGTGGACCATGCAGTCAAGGAAATTCCCTCAGGGAAATCGCCAGGGCCCAATGGCTTCACCACAAACTTCTTACATCACTGCTAAGACTTAATAAGGGAAGAAGTTTGGTAGGTTGTGGAGGAATCTAGAACCTCGGGCTAGGTACTCTCAACCCTCAACACCACCTTTCTCACCCTCATCCTGAAAGAGGAGAGATTCACTCATTCAAAGCACTTTAGGACAATTTCCCTTTGCAACTTCATCTACAAAATAATCACTAAGCTAATAGCCACATGCTTAAAGCCAATCCTCCCCTTTGTCATCTCCAAAGAACAATATAACTATGTGGAATGGATTCAGATCATGGACAACATCATCCTCGATCACGAGGTGATCCACTCACTAAAGATGACCAAAAATCCAGGTATGCTCATCAAACTTGACCTTTCAAAAGATTTTTATACACTAAGTTGGCAATACCTTCGCTCCATGCTCGAAACCTTTGGATTTGATAAAATTTGGGTGAATTAGATCTTCAATCTCACCTCTTCGCCCATTTTCTCAATTTTGTTCAATGGAGTCCCATCCCAACCGTTCTCCCCCACCAGAGGCATAAAACAAGGAAAACCTCTCTCTCCCTTCCTCTTTGTCTTGATGGTGGAAGGACTAGGATGCTACATCAAGGCAACGATATTGGAAGGCTCCCTTCTTGGCCTTCACCTCCATAATCTCCAACCTGCACCTTCGCACAACTAGTTTGTCGATGACACTCTGCTTATGAACACCCCCATGGCGCATGAAGCCAAAAATATCAACTCCATTCTTTCCGACTTTGTGAAAACTTCAGGTATGTCTCTTAACCTTGACAAATCCAAGCTCTACTTCTTCAATACATCAATTGTTTTTATGGTCACAAGGTCAACCAAGGAAGGAGCCATCACTAATGTCTATGGGCTGCAAAGCCCACACGACAAAAAAATCTTCCTGGAAATAATTGATCACATAAAGATGCTCTTTAACACGCCCAACTGGGTCCTGGGAGGCGACTTCAATATGATCCTAATACTGGAGGAGAAAACCAAAGGAATCAAGAGGCTGGAGCAAGACAATGGTAAGTTCAAATCACTTATTGATCAATTAAGTCTAGTTGATATTGAAACCTAAAATGGGATATTTACATGGTCCAATCGTAGATCAGGTCACCAACAAGTGGATTTTCGTCTAGATGGCTTCCTTATAAAGGAATCCCTTTTAGAGGAGGATCCTACCATGGAAGCCAATATCCTACCAAAAGAGAGCTCGGATCACTGGCCCATTTCTTTCTGTCTGGACATAGGGGACACCCCCAAGCCTAAACCCTTCTATTTTGAGAAATTATGGCTTTCTCACCTTGATTTCCATAAACTCGCAAAGACCTAGTGGGATGCTACATCAAGGAAACGATCTTGGAAGGCTCCCTTCTTGGCCTTCCCCTCCATAATCTCCAACCTACACCTTCGCACAACCAGTTTGCTGATGACACCCTGCTTATGAAAACCCCCATGGCGCATGAAGCCAAAAATATCAACTCCATTCTTTCCGACTTTGTGAAAACTTCAGGTATGTCTCTTAACCTTGACAAATCCAAGTTCTACTTCTTCAATACATCGATTGTTTTCCAAAATCATGTTTCCCGCCTCCTTGGCATGCCCAAGAGCTCCCTTCCCTCCAACTACCTAGGCCTCCCCCTCATGGGAGAGCCAACACACTCTATTTCTTGGGATAGTCTTCTCCTATCCATCTCCTACAAGCTCACTGACTGGACCTTCATACCTCTAAACATTGTGGCTCGACTAGTCCTCCTTAAGGTAGTCTTGCAAGCCCTGCTTACCTATCTCTTCACTACCCTGACAGCGCCCAAATCAGTTATTAGAGAAATCAAAGGCCTCCAACAAAAATTCTTATGGCATGGACATATTCCTAACAAAAAATGGGCTTTGGTAAGCTGGGAGAAGCTCCGCAAACCCAAAAATCTAGGCGACCTAGGTCTTCCTGACCTTGGAAAGCTAAATCAAGTCATGGGAGCCAAAATGTGGTGGCGATGGCTCAAGCATCCCACTAAACTATGGGCACAACTATGGAAACATAAGTATGCCCCAACCACCCGATTTGATCAGTTAATCCAATTCAATGACCAAATACACGGCTCAAACATCTGGAACACAACTTGGCAAAATCACCTTCTAGTATAGAAGCATGCCTTCTGGGAAATCAGGAGCGGGGAAAGTGCACTATTCTAGCAGGACTCCTGGAAACAAAAAATACCCCTGGTCAATCTGGAAGCACTTAGGCCCCTGAGGAAATCACTACAACAAGAAGCCTTCCAATGGGCCAAATATCTATGGAGGACAATGGAAAGGAACATGACCTAGTAGCAATGGAGGAAAGAAAATCAGGAACTTCAGCTCTCAGGGGAGGTGGATCTCCAGGCCTAGCAATCCTGCACAAGCCACAGGAAAATCAAAATTCAGGAAGGTACGAACATTCTTATATGGGGGTACTCTAGAAGAGGTAACTTCTGAGTCAAGGAATCTTACCATCTATAGGAGAACTACCAACATCACGCTAAGGAGAGCATCTGGAGAATAATTTGGAAGTCTTCCCTCTGGCCCAAAGTTTCAATATTTCTTTGGCTCACTGTACAAAACCGCATCCTCACCTGAGACAACCTCACAAAAAGGGGCTTTATAGGCCCTTCAATCTGCAACCTCTGCCAACAACAAGAGGAGACAATGGAACACCTTCTCAATAGATGTCACTACAACAAGTGGATTTGGGACTGAGGATCCCAAACAATGCGTCGCTCTAACCAAAACAAAAACAGTTTTATGGGTACCTTAGATAACTGGGACTCGATCTCTTTTCACAATCCAATTATTCAGTGTATTTGACAACTTCTCCTCCACTTCACTCTATGGCAGGTCTGGAAGGAAAGAAACAAAAGGATTTTCCACTCAAAATCTTCTCCTCCTGCCTCAGTTTGGGAGAGAATAGAGACATTTATTTGTGAAACAATCAAAAGTAAGTCGTGGACCCCTGAAGACCTGATATTCAATCCAAAGGAGAGGGGAATATTTCAAAATTGGAATCTTAGCATGCATAATTAGGCCACCATGACTATGGTCAGAGGCCCTCCTTGTAGCCCAAGCACTTGGTCCCCACCTCCAATGGGCTTCATAAAGATCAATTTCGATGGCGCCTCAAAAGGAAACCCAGGACCAGTAGGTTATGGGACAATCCTGTGAAACTCAAATGGAAAGATCCTTCACCTCGTAGCAGGCTTCCTAGGAGATAATACAAAGAATGCATATCATTCAACTCATAACCAAAATACTTCAGAAAGTTCATACTTCTAACTCTTAGAATATCATTCAACTCATAACCAAAATTCTCCATGGCAAACATCCTTCATAAATCTCACGCAACTGGCATCTCTCAGGACTTCTGGAAGACTTCAGATCACTCCTCTATCCCAACCTTATCATTATCCCTTCTCACGTCAGGAGGGAAGCAAACAAAGAAGTAGACTGCCTAGCAAATGAA
Organism: Picea abies; assembly: GCA_900067695.1. Lineage (NCBI taxonomy): Eukaryota > Viridiplantae > Streptophyta > Pinopsida > Pinales > Pinaceae > Picea > Picea abies. The sequence goes on along the minus strand of CBVK0101960825.1, from coordinate 8,481 downwards.
GGGATCAACACCGAGATGGAACATATTCATTGGAAGGCTCAAACTTCTGCCTGCAATGATCTCTCAAAACATTTCCAAGACCTCGCCAACATCAAATTACTACCCCCGGATGGGGTGCCATGCGGACCAAAGGAGACACCTGGAGTAAAGTTAGGCCTGGCCATAAATGAGGCTGACCAACTCCCATCCTATCAACATTAAGGATGGGAACTGGCTCCCACTGCCTTTCACCTGAAAGAGGACTCGCCCCTCACGTGAGCATTCCAGTGATGCAGTTCATTTATGAGGGGGAATTAATGGATCTGGACATCTCGTCGTCCCTCCCTCTTTTGTTTCGTCCAAGCCCTGCTTTCCTCCATTTTAGCCTTACCCTAAACCATCTCTGCAATGGTGAGATTTGCAGCAGTGACTACTCCATCCCCTGCATAGTTTCTACCTACTTTCTCACCTTTATTCCATGCGAAAGGGGGAAGCCACGTCGTGGCACTGCCTGGTACGCCTTTGCTGCCCAAAGGAGGAGGCTCCAAAGGATGGAACGAGCACTCTCCATGTCCAGGACCCAAATTACACGCAGAAGGATTGTTCTCAGAATGCCTCCCAGGGCGTCTATTGAAGAAGCTATCCTAGAGGGGCCAATGTCCTATGTTTATGAAGTTATCCCAGAGGAGCTATTTCAAGTGCCCCCTAAGCATTTCCTCTTCACAATGCCTGACAATTGGAACCCACAAAGTGATTTTCGAGAGGAGGCCCCCATGCCTGCCACTACAAAACAACAAGGTCGCGAACAGGAAAATGAATAATTCCCCACTTGTTTCATAGAGGAGGAGATACGATTTTTGAGAGGAGGCCCCCATGCCTGCCACTGCAAAAAAAAAAGGTCGCGAACAGGAAAATGAATAATTCCCCACCTGTTTCATAGAGGAGGAGATACTGAAAGAGGTGGCCTCTTAGACAGCAATCCCAGTAGATGGTAACACCTTGGGTGATAGCATGGAAGGTGAACAGGGGGAGGACACTGGTAGGGAGGTATCCAAGGAACAACATAGAGAAGCGGGTCCAAGCGAAGCCTACGAAATGCATTAGGGAGACACGATGAGGGAAGGCGGCATGGTATTCATGCCACCTCCCATATCTTCCATGCAGAATGAGTGGTGTGTCCCACCACCTTTCTTCCACCTGGAGCATCTTGAATTGTTTTTTGATCCGTGGGGCTAGATGGCCGACCAAATCCACCATGGCATCCTCATGGGTCAACGTTTGGATATGCTCTGCGATGCCTTCTCCAACATGTGAATAGGGCGAAGATGCCCAAATTGTGAGCAAATTTTTGTAATGCCAGCTAAGAAAAATGCTCAGGATGGGGATGCCACCTATGATGCCATCGAGTAACTTCCATGGTCTTGATTAAGATTCCAATCTCAAATTTTAGATTTCTATGCATGTTTTCAGTTATTTTCTGCAAGACAATAGTCATAGTTCAGACAATGAAATCCCATCAGTACTGATTTCCTTCGGGCAGGATTGAGGGAAAACTGTTTATTTTGAGCAAGGGATGACACTGTTTCAGTTTCCACTTCAACAGCAGAACGGATTACAACCTAAGTACAACTGCAATTTTTTCCAATTAATATAGCAAGAACTTCCTTTTTTACTTAAAAAGAAAAAATAATCAATTGGAATCCTTTGATTACTTCTCTAATATTGAATACCTTCTCTTTCATAGTAGACTCTACTACTATAGAGACTTCTCTAATTTCCTTGTATAACTTTTGGATGAACGCTTATGTCTTCTGGGCCATAATCTCAGCTTTGTCCTTTTCCTTTAGATCTTTCCTTAACCTTTCCTTGGCCTTGTTCTTGTCTTCCATTGCTTCCTCCACTCTGCCTCCAAATTATCTCTTCTGCTGGATCGTAATGTCATATTGTTGTTGTAAATGAGCACTTTCATTGATTACTTTGGTCAGTTCCCGATGTGCTTCATCTCCTCATTGATTGATCTCATGAAAAATTACTATTTTCAATATTTGTAATAAGTGTATGGGAATCCATGATACCAATATGTTCAAGTGGCTCACTTTCTTCATCTTTTCCTATAGTTCAGGCATTGGTAATTAAATTGCATATATCCCGATTTGTAACATATGATGCCCCTCTTCTAGATCAATCAAGAATGGATGAACAATATGTTCTTCCTCTATCGAACTTGTGCTCGATTTTTCACCCACTCTGTGCTCTGATTTTCTTCTGGCTATATTCAAAATTTGTTGTAGTGTCACAAACTGATCTTGCACCTTTTAGATTGGGGGTGTCTTATGCACTTTGGTATTCTTGCATGCATCTCTTGTTGGCTCCTTACCCTTATCCTTTCGTTTCACTCCTTCCATGGGGAATTTTTGTTGTGCCTTTGTTGTTGATGGGCCAGTTGTGTTTCCCTCTCTGTTGTTCTAGTCATTCCCCTGCCCCTCATCAAGTTCTTCATCTCCCTTGTCTTGTTCTTCTTCATCTTTCGGGTGTCTAATTTTTTCTATCAGGGATTTCCACCCATATTCTCAATCATTCGAAATCATACATACATCCTTTGTTGTCAACCTGTATTTGGTTGGAAGCCACTGGTGTGCATGATCCTTCTTTTCTTGAATGTACATGTGTTTCTTCCCTTCTTTTAACCACACAATATCCTTGTAGGTTTCTATTGTTTCAGATATGGTGCATGGTGTATGTGCTATTATATGCCCGGTGTTATCAAATTATACAAAAAATGTAAAATTATTGTCCTGTTGCTCCTTTTGTTTGTGATATTCCATAAGTTGGCATACCTCGCAGCCATATTACCTATACCTTTTTTCGCATACATTGTTAATAGTCTGGTTCCTTCCATCCTACTAGTGCAATCAAAATCAAAATCCAATCATAATGAAATTTTGTACCCTTCTCTTGGGCCTTGATACAGTCTGTCAAAAATGTATTGAACAATAAGGTGGCCCAATTCATTTGGACCCATTCTAATCATTTTTTTTTCGTTGTGATCACTCTGGCCTATACTTTGTCCTTGCGACTCTTATGCAACAATTTGCAAGCCAATACCTACATCACAAACCAAACATTATCATCATTGATGTTCATGACATCCAATCCCCCTTTCCCCCTAAAGGTGTGAAACTTCTCCATCATGGATTTTGATAGGCCTCTCTCCCCTAGTTTGTTGAACAAAGTGGTCAGATCCTCTCCTTCTTTCGGTATCCCTTTGATCTACGCAATCAATGCAGTATCAATTGACACCGGTGGGTCAAGTCATAGTGTACCCCCATGGATGCAACTAAGGAGTAACTTAACACAATCATTGATTTCTAGGCTACATCTAAAGTGTGGAACCTCCAATACGTTCAATATTCCCGATTTCTTTATTCCTATTTCCCACACCTTCATTTCCAACACTATATCTCATGTTCCCGACATCCTATTTCCCACACCTTCATTTCCAACACTATATCTCATGTTCCCGACATGCTCTTAGTGCACAAGTGTTTTTCCCTATCCCACTCGGGAAACTTCTTCTCATCTATGATATCTTGGTATACAATTTTGAAGGCGATAAAATTGTCGAGCATGTCCCCTTCACTACTTACAATAGGTGGGATTGGCAATGTTTCCATCAACTATTTCCCATCTCCTGGTACTTTGCCTTACGATGCATTGTATTTCCTTGGTAGGATATAATACTTGTGGAAGCTTTCTCGTGAAGATAAAGCTCCAGGTGTTTCCTATACCTCTGGTGAAACTAATGGTCATTTCAATTTATTATGTGCCATTGTTGATGGCACTCCAACCTTCGGCGGTGCCATTGCTTCACGTGACAGGTTTATTTAGTTTCTTTGTGTCTGTGTTGGAGTGGTTATAGTTTGGCTCTGAGTCACTCTAGTTCACTCTGATTTGATATGGCTCACCCTCTCTTGCATGCAACTCTTAGTAACAATGATTCTCACTTTGTGACTCTCAACTTATTTTGCACCTTCTTTCCAACTGTTCATGTCTCTTCATTCCTTAACTCACTTGTACAATCCACCAATGTGGTTGATGAATGGTTAAATAAATGTGAATTTATTATCAAATCGTTTGTGTTATTTTTTCCTCGTACTACCAATCTGTCATAATTTTCAGTGATTTTTACCATTTTATATTATATGGCATCTTTATGACCTGTCACTACCACTTTCTAGCCATCGTTTTATTTTTTTAATGCCTTTTAACGGTCCTACCAGTACCATATTGTGCAATTATTCTCGCTTCAACATTTTCTTCTTCATGATATTTCTCTTTTGTGTATTATTGTCTTAATTGGTGCATTTCCATCCTAATGTGCAATAATCATTCCTTCTAATCAATTTCTTATTCCTTGGTACTCTATAATAATTTTCTTTTTCTATATCCAATTTTTATTGGTTTTTTCTCTTTCTTCTACTTTTTCTATGTTTGGTGTATTTTTCCTTCCTACTATAGTATAGTTGCTATGATATATGTGTTATAGCATATTCCACATTACTGTGTATATTTTCAACCATCTCTATAGAGTTTCAAATGACTTCCATTCACCATTCCTCCAATGAATTATCCATTCAAGGTTTCCAACTACACAACACCTATCTCTATCACATGTGGAATCACATAGGGTCTTAACCAATGCATTCAAAACTTCCCTAGATGTTGCATAAACTTATTGTGATAAAGTAATACTAATTCTCCCACTTGGAACTTCTTATTTTTAATGTGTTGATCATGTCGTTCTTTCTTTCTTTCCTTCTGAACTTGTTGACGAAATCTGTGAAAAATCGATCTTCCTCAAGTTGTACCAACTGTGACAATTTGTCCTTTATTGCGTGTGAGTCTGAAAGATCAATGATTTTTTCAATGCATGTGCTAGGCAAAATAAACTCCATTGGAATCACTACTTATTTTCGATAGACCAACCTAAATGGTATATATCCTATTAACTTTTTACATGCAGTCTTGTAAGCCCATAAAATGTAAGAACTCTTAAGTCCTAATCATCTCTCCCTACATTGTAGATCTTTGTCAAAGCATTCTCCAGGATTTTATTGAAAGATTCCCTTATCCCATTGGCCTAAGAAAGATATGGGGTACTCTTTTGATGATGAATTTGAAACTCCTTAGTCAATGTTGCATATTTCTTATTTAGGAAGTTTGTTCCTTGACCATTGAGTAATATGTGTGGACATCAAATCGTGTGACTACATTCTCAAACAAAAATATTGAAGAAGTATCTATGGTGCAGTTTGTGGTTGGTGTTGCTTCATCCCATCTAGTTAAATACTTCACCATAGTGATTATGTACATTTCCCTTGATCTTCTTTCGTGTGGGTTGATTGGCCCCACAAAGTCTATGGCCCATTTATGAAATTCTTGCAACATAACTTGTGGGCCATTTAAAGGAATGTCATCCCTCGAAATTCTTGCAACATAACTTGTGGGCCATTTAAAGGAATGTCATCCCTCTTGGATGGATTTCCCACTCTTTTAAATACATCACATGACTGGAAATATTCCTTAGCATCTTTTTGAAGTGTGGCCCACCAAAACCCTGCACAAAAAAACATTTGTGTAGTCTCTTTCCCTGCATAATGTCCTCCTGCAATATTCTCATGCACTTCTGCTAGTATCATCGATATTTCATGTTCCAACATACATCATCTTATTGTTTTGTCTTCTCCCAACTTGTATAAATTCCCTAAAATCAATTGATAATTATATTCTTTAACTACAAATTGTTTCTTCTACTCCATTGTCATGTCTGATGGAGCCATTGTTGTACTTAAAAATTGCATGATGTCTGAGAAGTAATAATCCACCATTTTGAATACAAATGGTTGTGCATCTAGTAAGTTGTCATCTAAATTGCATGTATCTTATCCTGATAGTATATGTGATAGATGATCTGGTCCTACATTCAACTTCCCAGGTTTCACCACAACATCAAAGTCGTATTCCTAAAATAACAATAGCCATCTACATGTTCTCCCTCCTAACATCGGCTTGTTCACTAAGTATTTTAGAGCAGAATGGTCTGTGTACATATTAAAGTGAGATCCAAATAAATATTTTTTGAACTTTTGTAGCACATATACTGATTGCAATCCTTCTCATTTTGTAGTGGTCTAATTATTCTCTGCTATGGACAACTTCCTAGTAGAAAATGAAATTGGGTGATCTATGTCTTCCTCCCCTAGTTAAGATATTACTTCACCCAAAGCTATGGAAGATGCATATACATGAATATGGAACTCTTTGTTCCAAACTAGAAAAATTAAAATCAGCGTTGTCACTAGTTTTTTCTTTAAGGTATCCAAACCCTTCTGGTAGTCTTCATTCCATTGTAATGTCTCTTTCTTCTTCAAAAACTTTTTCATTGGTGATGTGATCTACACATATCCTTTTATAAACTTCCTATAATACCCTGTGTTACCCATATTTTCCCTTAGTTGTCTGATTGCTATAGGTGGTTATAAATATAGAATTAGTCAAATCTTGTCTAGATGGGCTAGTAATCTCTTCTTCCAGACAACATGGCCCAACAAAATTCCAAACGATGAAAAAAAAAAAACTTATTCAAGTTTAGTGAAATATGGAACTATCCACACATATCCAACATTATATTGAGTACTTCTATGTGATCCTTCAGTAGACTAAAGACAATCCAATGATCCAAGTACACTTCAAGGAACTTATGAATAAATTCCTTGGACGTTGCAACCATTAATCTGGAAAACACTACAGGGGAATTATTCATTCCAAAGTGAATTATTGTATAGTGATAACTTCCCCACTTTCTCATGAAAGTAGTTTTGTATTGGTCGTCCTGCATAATGTTTATCTGATGGTACCTTGAGAATCCATATATGAAGGAGTACATTCATTTTCCTGCTATATTCTCCAATGCCTCATCAATGAATGGTGTTGTAAATGGGTCATGTAAACATGCATCATTCAACTTCCTCAGATCCATGGAAATCATGATTCCTCCTATATTATTTTCTTGAACAACCATTGGATTGATCCACTCTAACTCCTCCATGGGTTCAATGATCCTTACATCCAACATTCTATATATTTCATCTTTCTCCTTATCTTTGTACTTCATATTTAACCTGTAAGGTATCTATTGCACTAAATTAGCACTTGGTTTCAACAAAATATTCATCTCACCTAAGTCCCCAACTATCCCCTTCATCTCTGAGAATGTAGTTTGGATTAGGTCCTGATATTCACATGGTAAGTCTGCAATATTCTCTATTGTCTCATCACTCCTGTAATCCCCTATCTGTGCAAACTTTGGATTCTCTATCATCCAAATATTTTCCTTCCATGTCTTTATGGTCTTTCTATATGTGGCAGACTCAATATCTAGCCCTTCTACTTCTTGTTCTCCTTATGTTTCAAGTAATTGTACATTCTCAAGATATTCTTCATCATTTGCTTCCTTAGAAACATTGTATCACTCCAATAACTCATGGAAAATCATGGAAGATATGTACACATTGCAGACTGGTACCACCTCCATCGTCCCTTCTACTAAAAATATTTTGGTTCGATTAGCCTTTAGCAGTGCATCCATTAATGTGGATTCATTTTCAAATGTAAATGTGACTTTGAAACACTAGACCATGTTGTCCCATATTCTTATCTCTCTGCACATTTCCTATTCCAAATACAAGTTCTTCGGAATTGTGTCCATTGTATGTATAAATATGTGTGTCCATTATATGTATAAATATGTGTGTCCATTATGTTTCTAGGACTAAACTCCATAAGGTTTTGCACTTGTCAACATGACTTGATGAATCAATCTCCCCTGTATACTTCTACATAATATTTTCTATCTTAGTACCAAATCTCACCTGCATTATCCTTCTACACTGTGACTAGTTTTTCATCCCCTCACTATTTGCAAACCACCATCTGGATGGAGTCACTTTTAGGAAAACATATTTTACCAAAAACCTTTGTTTTTCAAGTACCTATAACTCAAATTCATTTATGAAAAAAATTATATCAGTCAATCCATCATACCTAGGTGGATCACATAGCTTTGTTCCAATCCAGTGCAAGGATTGGGTCATGTGTGCACATCATCTAGTTGATACTTCATGCATCCTCTGCCACCAATGATTTAGAACTTCTTCTGATTCTGATGCACACAAAATGATACTTCTCAAACTCAGTGAAAAATATGTATTAGGTTCAACATAATCATCCATCCAAACAGTCATGTTATACAAATTAAAATGTAGCAGAATCTCTGACATGAGGCAGAGGTGATGTTGATGCTCCCCAATCCTATTCAAGAAGCTCTTTTATTTCGCTATGATATGTCTCCTATTCTTGTTGAGGATTAAACATTGGCATAGAACCTATTGAGTTACTTACCAATTTCTCATCTTGCTTCCCTCCATTCATCACATTAGCCCC
>CBVK0101960818.1:0-13412 GCA_900067695.1 Picea abies | reverse complement strand
TAAATAATTTATTTTGTATTAACTTTGAATTACAGTACACTCATCACTTCACTTTATTATTTACCTTTTAAAATCCCTTAAACCACTTTGACTACTTTGACCTTTTGGGGCTTCTAGATGACATGTGAGGGTCCTCCAACTTCGTAAAGCCATAACTCTCAAACCGTGAGGAGTTATGTGACGTTCCACATACCACCAGAAATGGCATGACATGTACTATCCATATGGAATATTATTTTCTAAAAATATATCATAACGCATATTGTTACCCATCAAACAAACTTGGGTCCATTACCCAAACCTGGGGTCTCCAACTTCTCATAGCCATAACTCTCTAACCGTGAGGAGTTATGTGACATTATACATACCATCAGAAATGGCATGAAAAGAACTATACATCTAGGATAGTTTCCTTGACAAATTCAATGTCCTTCATCTCATTATCCCACAATTAAACATGGGTTCTCTTACTCCGCAAAGCGTCTTCCCGTGAGGGATTTCACCATAAGGGGACCACTTTGGAGTTCATCCATCTTTAATTATTATCAACCATGACAAGACAATAATGATTCATCTTTACATCAAACAATATTGGGTCCATTACCCAAACCTTTGTGCTGCAGGGCTTTCTTCAAGGGTTGACATCAATGACAACCAACCTTAATCAACACAAGCCTCCTTAAACAAATATTGTTTGTAGGGGGAGATGTTTTGGAGTATATCTCTCATTTTAAAAATATTATATTGGAAATACTAAAATTTGTATTTAAGGATGTGGAAAAAAAATTATGACTTAAATCTTGATCAATGGTTTACCACCTTATTATAAAAAAATTGGGGACATTATAAATAATTAATAATTTGGGGAATCAAATTTTTTATTCCCTTAGTAACCTATTGATCCAACATGACAATAAATTTGGTAAAAAGAAAGAAATCATGGGAATATCTTCTCTTTACCAACTCCAGAAAAGGAGAAAGAACAAGAGGAAGAGGTACTTACAATGGAAGTACAAGATTAAGAGGCTCATACATTGAAATTTTATAAAGGGAGAGTAAGGTTCGATGTTCCAAGAATTCAATACTATGATCATGGACATGGTTGAAGCCAATGAAGTGGAATAAATAATAAAAAGTAACAATATTTTAACATATCTTAAGATCCTCCTAAGACAACGATAGTCAATTGGGAAAAAGGTGAATATATGACTCAATTAAAGTGAAAAAGATGTTTTCGCATTAGGCATGTGGTGGAGGAGTGTAAAACACACAATCAAAATTTTCCCAAGAATAAGAAAACTTTCAAACAACACTCTAATAATAATGCTTCAAATTAATCTTAGTATGTAGATAATCAAGAATATGATTTTAAATATGTGTTGACAACTAATCAAGAGATAGACACTCCATATTCAATTTCCACCAACAAGCTAATAAGAAAGGATTATGAAGATGAATGGATACCAAATATCGGATCTACTCAACATATGTGGTACAAAAAATATTACTTTTGGACATATTAGGATATGGAACTTAATCCAATTTAATTAGTAGATGACACAACCCATACTCAAGGAAAAGGATTAGTCCACTTCTATATTCTAGGAAATTTTTGGTAAAGTATTACTTTTCAATGTTTAGTATGTTCTTATATTTAAAAATAATTTGTTTTCATTGTTCCTCATTGTACAAGGACTCCATCAAATTATCATGGAAGATGGTTGGATCAAAATGAATTTAGTTAAACACAATTTCAAAATAGATTTTATTGGTTATGAATATGGGAACAATTTGAGGATACAAGGAATGGCCATTCCTCAAAAAGAAGAATTTTAAACATTAATGGATTTATCCTTAGATCCTTAATATTATGGAATTACATATTTGGCTATTTTAAGTTTGAACTCTCAAGTAAACTTAAAATAGAATACATGGTTAAATGATTTCCCACTTTCAAAAACAAAAATTCTAAATGTCAAGCATGTATCATTGGTAAACAAAACATGGATCCCTTTCTCACAAGTACATGACAAGAAAACACATGTTTTCAACTTATCCTTAGTGACATTTTTTGTCTTATGGAATCTTCTCTTGGCAGATGAAAATACTTCATTATTTTCAATGATGATTTTACAAGGATGACTTGGGTGTATTTTTTGAAGGATAAATTCATACATTCTCAATGTTTAGTTGAAAATAATGGGAAAGGATTTATTTCAAATGAATTCAATTCTTATTGCATGAAAAATGAAAGAAAAGGGTAATTGAAAATTTATTATACTCCACAACTGAATGGGTTCACAAAAAGAATGAATAAAACTCTAATAGAAATGACAAGATATATGTTTCACTTCAAGGGGTAAAGCACAAAATATTCGGCCAAATAATTTCATACAAAAATGTATCTAAGTAATAAATCATCCACATCAGCCTTATATGGAATCACTCCATATGAAGCTTGGTATGTATAGTATACCTGGGGAGGTACCCAATGGGAATGTGGTTATGTATTATTAGTGGAGGTCATTCAATGTAAGGTGGAATAGGTCCACCATATTATTAAATAAGTCTCATGTAATAGCCTGAACACAATAAAGGTAAGAAGGTTTTCGAGAAGGTTCTACCTACTAGAATATTCCTTTTTTAGAGTATTCCTAGGAGATAGAGAGAATGTTATATAAAGAAGTGTAATTAATGTATGGAGGCATAGTGAAGAATATTTTTATTATAGAAAGCAAGTATTTCTTGGGAGTGCAATCCCTCCAGAAGGAATAATATATGGTGTTACCCTACCTCAAGGGTTTTGATTAGATTACTGTGTTCAATATTTTGGTGAATGGTTTGGTTTATTCTTGCTGATATTAAGAGTTATTTCTGAAGTATATTTACAGATTTATTTAGGTACTTAACATTTGGTATTAGAGCTCTTTCCTTGGAAAAATAAGGGAATAATGTTTTGGTTATTTTTGAAGATTTGTTTTTCTAGGGAAAAAGGGGGTGGCTCACTTCAGACTCAGTTATGAAACTTTCTTTTCATAATCTGCAAAAAAAAAAAAAATTGGATATTTGAATACTTTTTAGAAAAAACACCCAATTTCAAAAAAACAAATTAGTAGAAATGGAGTTTGGGAAGTCAAGTTATCAACATTTTAAATTCAACAATTTTTCAGGGTTTTTCCTGAAAAATCCGTGTGATTTTCACAATAAGTTATTTTTAAAACCATCATTTTATTGAATATTTATTCCAAGAAAGATGTATTTTAATGGAAAATATGATGACACTATTATTGAATAATTTATAAAAGAGAGGAAGTCAAAATGGAAAAAGTAGTGGAAAACTGGGTAGATTGTAAATTATAAGGTGATGCAGTGATTTGGTGGAAGTATCTTAACTATATCCAAATGATGGCACTCTCTGGTGAATAATTTGAAAATGTTTTATTACGAAAGTGATATTGTTCCAAGATTAAGGATAAAAAAAGCACCAAGGGTTTATTTTCACATGGAAACTCTATATTACAGGTTCATGGTAGTATTCATAAAGAAAAATGTCATTATTTCTATTAACCCTAGTTTCCAACAAAATTTTATCAATGTTGAGTTGGTTAATAGATTGAAAGTTCCAACAAATAATATTTGAAGCACACGTATTGAGGGTGAAAATGTTTAAATTTTTAAATATTTGAAGATTGCCATGGATAACTATGTCTTGCATTCTGATTTTTGTGCCATTGATATGAATGATGTGGATATTATTCTTGTATATCCTTGGATGAAAACAATTGGTACAATTAATATTAATTTGGAAAAGAAGTTTTTAAAGATTTGGTACAAGAAAAATAAAATTACATTGTAGGATGTGTCTCTTAGTAAGAAACAAGGGCCCATGGGAGAAAGTAAAGAAGTTATTGCAAAGTCTAAAGTTGACTCAGAGTCTACATAAGGAGATGAAGTAAATCCATAGGAAGGACACAATCAAACAACCGAAGATATAATTGACTCAATGGAACATTGTATTGTAGAGTTGAAGAAAAAAGATTGATTCCTAAAGTTGTCATATATCACCATCCAAACCATATAGAGAAACAATAGTCATCAAGGCAGGGGTGTGTGCATAAGCACACTTATTATGAACCAAAAAGGTACCAAAAAGGAAATCAATCAATGGGTGCATGGAGGAATACCAACATTGTAGCACAATATCTATATAGAGAAACAATCCCATGGCACCACATGCACGATCATGATCAAAATTAGGGTGGTAACCCAGTTGTTGGAAATCATGTTTGTCTTCCATTAGGATGGATGGATGGTCATACATGGTACCAAATGGCTATATTTCTTAGATGTTCATATTGTATGGTTTCTTCTCATGTTTCTAGGAGGAAACATGTGAAGGGGGACAAAATGTAGTATACCTAGGGAAGTAATATGGGGTACCTAGGGAGGTACCAATGGGAATGTGGTTATGTATTATTAAAGGAGGACATTCAATATAAGGTGGACTAGGTCCACTATATTATTAAATAAGGCCCATGTAATAGTGTGAACACAATAAAGGTGAGAAGTATTTCTAGAAGGTTCTACCTAGTAGAACATTCCTTCTCTAGAATGTTCATATGAGATAGAAAGAATGTTATATAAATACATGAAACAATTTATTGAAGCATAGTGAAGAATAATGTTATTGTAGAAAGAAAGTATTTCTTAGGAGTCCATTCCCTCCATAAGGAATAATATATGGTTTTACCCTACCTCAAGGGTTTTGATAGTGTGTTGTGTTGAATATTTTGTGCAGGGGTGATTTTAAGAACCCCCCCTAAATTTATATGTATAATAAATGGGTGAATCCCCATGATACATAGGACAAATTGAAGGATATTTTATGAATAATATAAAATGTATATATAATTTTTTGGAGAATCTTTTAGTCTATTTTATAATCTTGTAAAATATTGGTTAATATTTCACTGAAATATAACATCTTGTAAAATATTGGTGAATCTTTCACTAAATTATAAAACCTTGTAAAGTTTAGGGGATCCTTCAATGACCTCACCTAAAGCCTCAATTTCCTAGCGTGATTGACATACATTTCCTTGCATTGAAATGCCTTTCCTTGAAATGAAATGCCTTTCATTGACATGCCTTGCCTTGACATGCCATTCCTTGCCTTGACAAGCCATGCCTTGCCTTGACATGTCTTGCCTTGCCTTGAAAAGTCATGCATTGCCTTGAGAGTAGCTTCAAAGAATCCATAAGTATATGGTTGGGGTATGCATGCACATTCAAAGGAGAGTGATAGCCATAAAGAGATAAGTTATGTGATTGATGTATATTGCTAATGTTGTGAGTGTTAGTGCTCAAAAGTGCACCATCAAAATTTTAGATGATAGAAATCATATTATTATGAACCTTAAGTCATCTTATCTTGCAGCTGCGGATGTTTGGGCACATATGGACATTCGATAAGGATGCAAAAGTGACAATGTTGGTTTTGGTACCAAGTCTGGAATAGTCTTGTAAGCATATTAATTGTGTTGTTGTTCATAACTAGTCAAGTATTCAATGCTTAGTTTTAAGGGCGAAGCATCAAATGTTGATAAATATCAATGACTAATGGGAAGAGCCTTTAACAAGCCAGGGAAGAAGTCTGATCCTAAAAGATAGAAATTTTCTTAGCCAATTCAAATTCATTTTTCATGCTCCAGACATGCCATTCATCTGAGAGATCAATGTGAAAAGCTTGTTGGGAGATTTATGAAGGAACTAAACTATCGAGGATAGGAAGAAAAAATAAAAAGGGAATCTCAGGCTCAAGCAATTAGTTTAGAAGATGGTTTGGTAAGTACTAAAAATAACCATGGATCATATGACAATGATGTTTAGGGAATGTTTCTCCAACTCTTCTTCAGCTGCTACGACTTCCATAAATCAACCAAGCATGCAAGAAAGGAAAAAACAGAGTATACAACTAAGTTTTTAGTGTAAAACAGGAAAATTACACTATGTGCACTGAAAACTGGTTGTAGAATGCCATTTCATAGGAATTGATCAGATAAGGTTCAAATTTCCATCAAATCAAGAGGATCTCTCGAATAGGCCCAAGACTAGAAAATAGTCAAAGTGGCACACATGTCTTTTCTTTTGTAGAAACAGTGCCTTAAAAATAGGAGATTGGTTATTACATGTGTCAAATCTTTGGGTGCCAGTGTAAGAAATGTTAGTGGAATAGTTAACCCTCATACATGGGCCAAAGATAAAGGAATAAAAAGGAATTGGGATAATATATATGAACCATTCCCAACACCTATATATTTTTGAGGAAGAACTTTTCCTCTTTTCTAGAATTTAAGAAAATCAACAAGAAAGAATCTGGGAAGAATAACAAGAAAAAGAAAAGAGGGAAACAATAGTTTTCTCCATTTTTGGGTTGGTAGGGTTGCAGAGTTTCCATAAGATTATATCATGTATGAGGCTATGGGATTGACATTTAATTGTGCAAATTATATAAATCTCCAAATCAGAGTTCAAAGCACCGAAAAGAGCACTTTGTACTCAATTTCTTCAATTGTGATGCTGCTCTTTTCACCAAAGAATTAAAATAGCCTTCAATATAAGTTTATCTCATATTTGAATTTCCAAAAACAGAGCCAAGATGAACCTCATAAATGCTAGTTAATAATGGATGAATGAACTATGTAAGGAATGCATCAAGACAATGTATTAAGTCCTTTAAATATACCATTATCATGAAGATTAACCCCTGCAACCTTTGGACAATAATTAACCTTGAAATACAATGATAAACCCACTTCTTTGTGGTCTTTTTGTCTTTTTCTCAACCCACTTCTCTGGATCCTCTTCAACAAGTGCATGAACCCACTTTTCTGGCTTAATTGTGGCAGGGTTTACATGACCTGCTTATATTCTCATGAGGACATTGTTAAAGAACAAAGTATTGACTACTTGTTCACTGATTTTTCTAAAATTTACTTCTGCCTGTTATAGCCATTCTTTATTTTGTCGATACATCTATGATTTGTTTTCCTCTTGATTTATAATTTCTTAGGTATAGACCATGCATCCATTTTTAGTATAAAAATTACTTCTTCCCAATATGTATTGGATTCTAATAAGCCATCAATTACAAAACACGTTCATAAAAGTGAAAACTCAACATCTAAAAATGATATAGAAATACTAATGCAAGAAGCATTTTTAGTTGAGGACTCACTACATGAAAAGGCTCCAGAAAATCAAGAACTTCCTCTTTTGAACTTGGGCCACAGATGAAGGAATCATAACTAAACTCATCAGAAACAATGGTCATTGAATTACATAATGAAGATCCCAATCCCTCTAAAAACCTCTCAAAAAATTTTGAGCTACATTCTTGCAAGTCTAGCTTTTTCAATTGAGTACAATGCTAGTATGAACTTTTACAAGGGAATTTTTTATATTGATATTTCTATTAAGTCTGGAATAGTAGATGTTGTAAATACCGATGGTCATGTTACCACTACATCATTTATTAGTACATGTTCCAATGGAGGTGTTGGATTCCCTAGCATAGATCCTAAATGTTGGCCAAACTCTGATCTCATATTCTTTTGGGGTCAAAAATTTAAGTTGGAGGTTATTAAATATTTAGTTGATTCTCTTACAATTAAAAATTGTAAGGTAGAGGCTATTACGTTTTTAATTATCTTTCAAGGATTCTTTTTGAAAATTTGGAGCCACATAATAGACTCTAAAATTCCAGCCAAATTTTTTTAAAAATACAACTATATGGCTTATTTTGACATTAAATATGGCGAGGCTTATTTCTTAGTTTGGAATTTTTTTCATGTACATTGTAAATAAAGTGGAATCCGGATGGATAATCTGAACGTTGTGTGCTCTTTTCTCTTTTCTTGATTATTGTTGGTCATGAATTGTAAATTCTCTATGCTTATATTTGTTTTAGTGAGTGACTTATGACATTTTTTTTTGTGGAGAATAGATGAACTTCTGGGTGAGCATGAATAATCGGTAGAGATACATACATTTACTTGGATTTTACATCTGAAAAGACATGTGTAATGTTGAAGGTCAACTAGTAAAAGCCGATAGATCCAAAAAGTATTCTAAAATATTGATCAATTTTTTTTATTGGGGAATAGATAGATAGAGAACAGGTGAGTGTGCTTGAAATTTTCGAACTTAAAAGATTTCAACATAGGGAATGATGGAAATTGTGTAGGCCCTGCAAGGTAGGCAATTCTTACAAATTGGATAGAGCTTTTTAATTCTTATATTGTTTAGTTATTATTCATACGAAGTTGCAATTTTTACTGTGTTGAAGTTTGACAAGTGATAGGGGTGTTACCCTGTGCTACTCTTGCCAGAGAGAACACTAGTCCTTATTATTTTGTCTATTTATTTCTTGACCATATACATACTAAGGACGTTTGGAGATGTTTGAAATGAATGAAGTGCCCTCTTGATCTAAAGGGTAAGGCCTGTATCTTTGGTAAATGTAAGAAAATAATAATTGATCAGGTGTATTTTCTCCATCACGGAAAACATACAAATATGCTAATTCATAATTAATGGTAGCTTCCAATGCATTTATGGAATCCATAAAGAAGTAATAAGCCAATCATTTGATTTAAAAAAACTTTCAATTAATGACAAAAGTTTACATCCTGAACATTTTACCAGCTTGTGTCCTACAAGCCTTTCTAGATTGTGACTGCCACACATTTCTAATTGGTGAAAAATAGGATGTTTTTGTTCTCAGTTTCATTTTTCTCATACTCCAAAACTTTCTCCATCTTCAAACTATCTATCTAGTTTCTCAAATAGAGAAGCCTGGTTTCAATAAAAGTCCAATACCAGGCCTTCGGTCCATCCCAAAATTCTTGAGAGGTCTCTCCATCTTGCAAAAATTGGAATGATGTGATCTAATACTGATATCCCAATGATTACATAGCTTCCCCATCTCTCTTACGATAGGATTCTTGTTTATCCATGCATACATTATAAAATTTGGAATGACAGAATACATTAATTATGTGATAATGTGCACAACAAATGATTCTCTAGCACCAACAACCAAAATTGTTTGGGATCCTTGTGCATATAGCATAGACCCCAACAACAATAGCATTCTAGATCAGACACCACCAGAATGAAACTTCTTCATCTAGGCCTGCAAATGAAGGAAGTTGATTAATGAATAATCTAAGTGTTGCCTTATTTTTGTGTTATGACAATATCATTGTTCATTTGGGTTCTTATCATATTGCCCCTATTTTCAAAGAGCCCTTTCCCATTCAAATTTCCAATAAAGATAAAAGAAAAGGCAAGGATAAGTTGATTTCTACAGAGGAAAAAGAAGAACAGTTTGTTGAACTTGTAGGACATCACAGTTGTCTAAGGATGTTCTCCCATAATGGTATTGATTTCAATGAACATCACAGTTGTCTTAGGATGTTCTCCCATAAATTATTTTAGTTTCTTTTGTCACATGCTAAATGTCCAAATGTAAATAATTTTCCACCTCTATATATTCAAAGTAAATTTGAAATGTGAATCATCATTTTATTCTATGATAATGGTAAATGATACCACTAGCCCAATGCCAAAGTGTATATCACACATACTAATGATAGCAATGAAATCACATTCACAAAATTGAATGTCAAACAAATATTTATAAGGTCGTTATCAGCTAAGTTCACATGTGAACAGCTTCAGGGGTTTCATCCTTTTGTTGAAAGTAATTAGAAACAATGCCATGGACAACTGCAAAATTTCATTCCAAATTTTATAAAAAAAATTCTTGATTTATAATTATCTGTCTTTGAGAAGTGGCTCTATAAACTTGTATTTACGAAGTCAAAACAACATTGCCTTTCTCCCACCCTTGGAGCATATTAATTCTCTCTCAAATAATGTTGACTTCATTGGTAATTAGAAACAATGCCCAAGTGCCAAAATCTATATAAGAATTCTTTCACTTATCATTGCCTTAAAGAAGAACAAACTTTACCTTTCAATGAGGTTGTTAACTTCATTGGTAATGTTGACCCATTTTCAGCTATTTTCTTTTTCTATCAAATTGAACAAGTTGGCCATGTCTTTCTTTCTATGGTTACTTGTTATGTTGAAATAATGTACATTATAACTAATTTTTTTCATGGTTGTTATCTGCATGCATTTCATTTCTATTATGGATAGAACAAAATTCTCTTGAAGCCTTCACATTGAGTAGAAGTGAGAAAACATCATTCTAACTTATTTTACTAACTAATGCATTTAGTTTGCTTCATCTAATAACTCTTTTAAATACACAAGTTTTGAGATATATGAAAAATGCTATCTATTGTAGAAAACATCTGAGTTAAAAGGATTCTAGAAACACATTGAAGATGCCAACAGTATGTTAAGGGAAAGATGCTCTGATAAAGAAAAGGTGTATCTTGGCTACTATTTTCAAGAACATTACTTTCAGTTAGATCTCATTACCCAAACCCACTGATAAGTATTGTGATTTTGTTTCCTATTCCTTAGATATGCTTATTCCATTTAGATATGTGTCCTAAGACCCACCTATAAAATTTGTGATTTTATTTCCACTAATAGACCATAGAATTAAGAATGTAGAGATGGCATGGTCTTCTAATTGGAGTTTTCTCCAGACATTTATTACTATCCTTTACATTATATTGTTGTTGATATGTTTGAATCTCTATTAGAAGTACACCTAGGAAGAGAAACAAATATAATGTATATTTCAATTGCATGTTAGTTTCACCATTGGAAAAGAAGAATTTCTTGCTTCAAGATGTTGTGCAATGAATTTTGCATTCTCAAATGGTTCAGGGTCAACTTTACTTGTTTCCAGGTATATCTATAGATAATGCTTTTTGATTGAACATGACATTTATTGCATAGCCAAAATAAATTTTCATATCATATGGACCTATTCAATGGAAGAAAAGGAGAAAGGTGTTCACTAATGCAAAAGCATCATAGTACTAGTTGATTGTTCTTGTTACAACATGGCAACCTTTGTAAAATATCTTGATCTTCTATCCCCTTCAAAAGAAAATAGAGAAACTATCAATGACAGTTAACTTGTAACATGTTGTAGGAAAATCTGCCTTTTCTTCTTGCCCCCAGGTTGTTGTGACGAGGTTGATTGGACCACGTTCACATCAGAGACTTGGGTTTGTGTAGGGGGGGTTGAAGAGGGTGTAGTCGAACTGGGGGCAGCTGTTGAGGTGGGCCGCTGGATTGTCCCAGTAGACTGGGTTGTAGATTGAGTTTTAACGGAGCTGATGACTCCATCTGCATGTGAGGAGTTCGATGGTTTGGATGGATCGTTACTGGGACGGGTAGCATTTGGTATCAACTCATACAGAGTCCCAGATTGTGAATAGACTAAGTCTAGGTACTGGGCTCGAGCGATGGCTTCTTCCTCAGTGACAACGCCGCCCATGGCAACATCACGGGCGATCTGGGGTAGCAACGATTTTGTGAACCATTCCGCTAATAATTGGTCAGGGATGACTGCTTTAATTAGCCTTCGTCGTCTTCTCCATTCATGTATATGATCGGAGATGTGGATGGAAGTTGTCTGACGAAGGGAGGTCAATAGTTCAATACCCGTTTCGTATCGGATGGGTAGTTGGAAGTGTGTGAGGAAGGACATGGCGAGAGAGTTGAAATCGTAGAAAGATGCGCGTGGTAATTCAATATACCATTTGGCTGCGGAACCCGTAAGTGTTCATTGGAAAAGACGTAAACGGATCGAATCGTCCATGAGGGAGTTTGATGAACACCACAAATGGAAGGTCATTACATGGTTGTTTGGGTCTTCTCCGGATTTGCCATCGAATTTCGGAATATCAGAAGGAAGTTTTGCTGGGATAGTTGGCCAACTGGGAGAATGATGAATTGGATCATTCGTTAACCGAGATAGATCTGGAAGGTCCAGAGTGGCTAAGAAAGGTAGTTGTCGGTTAACCTGGGGGTAATGATGGTGTGGTAAAGGGACACCAGTGGGGCCCAATACTGGGTTATGCGGATAGTTATAACTCGTGGGCCCTCTCATGTTGGGTTGGTTTTGGCCAAGGTACAGAGGATTTGAATTATTGTGAGAAGTTTGTGTGAGCGGAGGATAACCGGATGGGTTTTGAGGGTTGAGGGTTGGGTTTGGCATTTTTCCATAAGGAGGTTGTTGCGGAGTCTGCGAATTTTGTCCTGCCGGGAATTGTGGATTTCCTTGGGAAGGGATGTTCCACGGATTAGATGCGGCAGGGATAATTGGTCCTGTGGAGGCATGTGGATTACCTTGAAAAGGGATGCTCCATGGATTGGGTGTCATGGACACAATGGGTTGATGGTGGACTCCAGTTTGAGGTTGCCCCCCAGCATGAGGGTGCCCCCTGAATGGGATGTGTCCTCCGGCGGGAGGGTGCCCCCCAGTTTGAGGCGGAGTTCCCGGGATTTGAGGGCCAGTCGTAAAAAGTTGACCAATGTTGCCGATTGGGTTAGGGCCACCAAGAGCGGTCCCTCCGGGTTGTTGGGTAGGTATGGAACTTCCCGTTGTGATTTGAGTAGTGGTTTGGGCAGTGGTAGTGGCAGATGCGTTTAATGCCCGAAATCCAAAAGGGAGATTTGGTCTTGGTGTTACAGGAGTGCCAATCGGGGTTTGAGTGATTACCGGATTGCCGGCAGGAAAGGTCGGGATGTGAGGGACTATTGTTGACTGGGCCGTTTGGAGAGGAATAGTAGGTCTAATGATCTGATCGATTGGGTGACTTATGGTTGATCTGTTCGGGCCAATGGGAGGGGTGGCTACAAACGTGGTGGCGCCGGTAAGGTGGTTTGAGTGTACCGTGTAGGAGGAAGATGCGTCAGCGCCTTCCCCCATTCCATGCTGATCTTGCACCAAGTGCGGTGGACTCCGAACAATGTCTGCGGTCCAAAAAGGGTCATCGAGTAAAGGGTTTCGAAGGGACCCGTCCGGAGCGTTAAGAGGGTTTATGACAACATACTCTCCGGCGGAATTCAGGTGGAGGATCTATCGTTCATATCCCTCTGGGATACGATAAGCTTCCGGGGATTCCGAGACAATTCTAAAATTCTCCAAAGGGATGGGAACTTCTTCCTGAGAAGTTGTAGTGTTTTGAACCTCGCTCTGTTGAGGAGGTTGTTCCGTAGAATGTGTGGGTAAAGGGATGTCTCCTTCCATATTTTCTGGAGGGAGTCCCTGTAGTCTCCGCGAGCGTCACGGGGAATCAATGTTGGCAGAGAAAAATATTCAACGACAGAGATCTACGGCCAACTAGCGAAAAAGAAATAGCACACGCTAAAAAATCTAAGAATCACAACCAGGCAAACAGGACCTTCTTTTG
>CBVK0101960817.1:0-11176 GCA_900067695.1 Picea abies | reverse complement strand
GAAAACAGATCTATCACTGAGTGATAGGTTCATGTAGCATCAAACACAAACTAGAAAGAAACAGGCCAAGCGTGTCATATTAATGAGAATAACGACAGCAGTACTTACAATCGTAGATGCGAATGCGATAGCTTCGTCAGGTCCTCTTCATCTAACTCTTGTCTGAAAGCTCCACAATCTGGATGGCAGAAGCTGCACTGATGGCTCTTCCCTAGCTGACTGCAGATTTCCTCCAAGATCATAAGTTTCACACATATAATTCTTCCTCCTCTCTTCACCATTAGAGCTTGTTTATATAGGTTGGGAAGAGGCTAACCACTCAAGTTATGTTTAGAACCAGTTAGGAACCTCCTCCTTGGTTGAGAGATCTTTTGACAAAACCAAGAATTCGAGCTCAACTGCCTCCTAAACTCGAATGATTCTCCCCTTATTCTTCTCACCGGGCTTAACAGTTCACCCAGAATAGGGAGCGCTCCTTTAATAAGGTCACAGAGTGCTATAACGCTCCCAGAAAGGTCCAGAGAAGCGCCAGCGCTCCAAAGTTGGATAACGCTCCTGCAAAGGGGTGGAAGAGTGCTATAACACCCCTCAACCATGGTGGAAGGGCGCCAGTGCTCCTCAGGTAGTGTTAGAGGAGCGTTCCCCTTCCAAAACCTTGATTATGAAGCCTTCTAAGGTGTCAAGAGATGTTTGACTTCAGTAGACCCATTTCCTCCCTTCAAACTGAGTAAATGAGATGTTTCAAGTGCCTCTGTGATGTCGTCATTGAGGTAACATGATCCAACAGTATTTACGACACCCTTATGACCAACTTGTGACATTTGCACAAGTTGGGCAGGAGTTGCGACACTTGCGACAAGTGAGAGGTATGTGCGACACTTACCCAGTTGAGTGATTTGGATGTGTAACATAACAACCCTAGTTAAATAATTGCTTAAGCTTTATCAAGTATAATTAATTAAATAATTAACTGTCCTAATGTATATTAGTTAAATAATGATTATTTATTGATAATATTAATTAATTAGTTATTTATTGTTTAATATATGTTGATCAATTAATTAACTCATTTAATGTTTGGGTAACAAATTAAAAGTTTAATCATTTTTAATTTAATTAATAGAAAACTTAACATATGGAGGGATAAGGCATTGAATGGAGGGATAAGGAATTAAATGGAGGGATGAGGTGGGTTGCATTGAATGAAGGGAGGAGGCAATGAATGGGAAGGAGGATATGAGGGGGCTGAGGCATTTGGGGAGAAGGACTTTTGGAATTTTGGGGGAAGGAAGCATTATTTGAGATTAGGGATAATATTTTTTTGGTTTGGAGTTTGGGTGGACTGATACAGGGGAGCATCGGTTGCTAGGATTTTTGGGCTCGAGGGCCAAGAATCCTCACAGAATCCTGGAGCTAGGGAGCCAGATAGGCTTTGTTCCTAGCTGGCAGTGAGGAAAGATTTGGTTTTGGGCAGAGTTTGGGCAGAGCAACAGTGAAGACAGACGAAGATTGGAGGAATAGCATTAGTCATAGGTATGTATTTTCATGATTACGTTGTGTTAGGTGGTTATCATCATGTTATTGTATGCTTATATGCTAAATAATGAAATTTCTTATACGTTGAAAGAAATTTTATGTTTAAATTTATGAATTTTATCAGGCTTTGTTAAATTATGTTCTTACATAACTTGTTCTTCTTGTTATCCAAAGCCATTTTTTTAAGGATAAAATGATGGTTATGCATTGCTACCAATGTATAACTACAAACCACTAGATAAATAAAGTATAAAGTATTGACACCAGTTATTACATATCCTTTTAAATCCAGAGCTAAATCTGTGCCCAACCTTTTTAGGATTCTTTATCCATACACAATGCTCCTTAATTCTTTATGCATACATGATCCTCTTAGGATCCATTTTGTTGATTGTTTCTCACGAAGAAGATGAATCCCCAGATGGATCATGCCTTTTTGTAACCTATGAAGCATTGCACAATAAATATCAAGAAATACTCCAAATAACAAATGAAGGACAAAAAATATAATTAGCTCTAAACTCAAAAAGGATTCTAAAATATTCTTTTGATGAAAAATATAGTTTGTACAATCTATTGTTCTTTGTTTTCGGTTTTCGATCTTAATAGTATAATGTGCAATATTTTTTTGTTCATGTATGTTATAGATCTCTATATATTTTTGAAAACCTATCTTGACAATCCCCTGAATACTATTTAGAAGTCTTCTACTCCCTTTGATTTGTAGTTACCCCTGCTCTTGCAGACATATCTCTTGTAATGATCTAGGATTTTCATGTGCTCTTGTTAGAATTTTCAAATCATGGTAAACAAATCTGCACTCAGAAATACAAGCCCTAACAACCTGGGTAACTAAAAATGTAAACACTGATCAAAATAGTAGATTTTGAATACTAGTTCCTCAAACACATCACTCTGATAAAATATGAACTCTCAATCACATATGCTTCTATTAACTGTAAGAAATACATGCAGTGACTCAAAACTGGAATCAATCCACCACACACTCTGCCTTGCTTTTATAGGACACGATGTCTAGTTTTTTTACAACAGTAGAACCATCTCTATGGACCACCTTCTAACCCTAGCTTCTTAAAAAAAAGTGCCCAACCAACGTGAAGGGCTTCCTAAAATAGAAAATCCTAAAGCTCTCTATAGGAGCACACCAAAATTGCATGAGAGGAACCCTTAAATGGAGTTCCCAACATGGAGAAGATAGATTACATAAGTGGATGTGTCCTCTAGCCTAGAAAAAGACCCCCATCTAATCTTTGAAGAACTCTCTCAAGTGATTTTCCAAATTCGGAAAATTATGCTAAAAATAAAACAACTCTAATTGTTAACTGTTCTAAATTGAACTATGAACAACACTTTCTAAACAAAAATCACGTTAATTAAAGAAAATAACAAGAATAGGAAATAGCCTAGCACCCTCTGCCACTGTCACATAACTTCCCTGCACCCTCTATGACTATCACATGACTGCCAAGTACACTCTACCACTATCGCATAATTGTTGTATGCTTCCAAGAGGCTTCCTCATTTGTGCCATCATACACTGTTACACCACAATCAATGCAGGTCTTCTTGAGTGCACTAGGTTGTGGGGATATACCTTTTTAGAAACCAAGTAAGACTAGCATTTTGGTCTTTAGATCTCAGTCACAGGGTTTGCCACATTTGAAGGTTGAAGTTTAAATTTCTTCAAATTTCAAAGTCTGCTTTAAATTTTCCTAGGATACTTTTTTAAAACCATACCTGGGGAATTTTATATTGATCAAAGCTTTGGCAGTGCCAGTAGAAAATTTACATCACAGTTCTATTTCAATGTTTTTGAACAAAAAACAGTGCCAACACCATAGTAACATACCTATTACAGATCATATCTATGTCTTTAGAAAATATTTCCTAGTATTTCTTATAATGATCCCAAGCATGGCCAGGATCATCATGGCTTTGGTGTCTCTTAAAACTTTTTCTGGTTGGAGTATTTTGTCAAACACTTCGTTGATCTATTTGTTTACATGTGTTTACTTGATGAATGGCATTTTAATTTTGGACTTAGGGTTTAATGATGTGTTTATATGTGTGTTGTAGAAAATAACAAGAGGATACAATCATGGAACATACCTCAACCATATGCAATATGATAGACAAGCCAAAACATCTCAAATATGATTTTATTCATGAAATAGAGGAACTTGCTACAATGAAGATGTCAACCTAGAATACTCAATAGATGGCTCCAAGATAGAAGTATGAGCTTCTACAAAAAGCTCCTAACAATAAAAAATAATCCTCCCAAGGCTGGATAAAATATGAAGACCAATACCAAGGTAGATATGGCCCTGTGAAGTGCAAAATGCCTAACTGAATGTTGTCACGTCCTACTGGAATGTTGAAGCTCCTCAATAATTTGAACCAACTGTCAAGGATTTCCAATCACCTTAAGAAATATGCCAAAAGGTAGATCGGGTGATAGCAAGAACAACCCAGGTTCTCAAATGTCCAAGATCCTCCTCAAGCCCTAGGGATCTGACTCTCCTCAAGGAATGGTGAACCCCCCTAGATGCATGAAACCCTAGATAACTCAACCTCTCTCCTAGAGCTCTGGATCCACTAGAATGATATATTGGGGTATGGAAATGAAAACCCAAGTGCTCAACTCACCAAAATACCTTCTAGACCCTTGGATCTAGCTAGCCTCCAAATAATGGTGCACCCTCCTTTTGGGAAATCATCCCACTCTCAATACAAATAAACCTGCCACTGAAATGCCTCCAGAAACCACCAAGAATCATGCTAAGACACCTGCAAGGAAAACCCAATACTTGGAATCCTCAAATTCACTTCTCCTCTCCTAGGATGAATCCTACCTCAATAGATGGTGCACCCCTCTTGCTGGAATCCCTAGCTGGTGCGCCCTCTCTCTCTCGACCCCTACAACTAATGTAGAATCCTCCCACAACTGAGTAGATCTTGAAATAGAATGGTGTGGGAGAGTATTTCATCTCTGAGACCAAGCTTGGGACAAGCTAGGTGGAATCTTTCACCACTGAATCATCCTCTAGGGTTTGTTAAGTCAAAACCCTCAAAACCCCCAATGTTGGGCTCACTAGCTAAAAGCCATATATCAAAATATGATCATACCTGAATGAATGAGTAGAGGCCATTGCCTTTCCTTTATAATTTTTTCTCTCCTTGTCCCTCCAAAGTGACTTTCATTTTATTAATTTTTAATTAATTAATTAAATTACTTTAATAATTAATTAACCTATTTACCTCTAAAAAACACCTTATCTATCCTTGTGGCTTCCCTGGCCACTGAAAGTCACTTATCATCATCCCATCCTATAGTGTTGCTCCTCCTGATTCCAATGAGCTATTACATTGAGAGGTTCCTCCAAGTAATGTGCCCAAAATGACCTCTTCAGTGAACTTAATTAACTTATAGCCCAAAATAGTCAAAATCATGGAAATCGTCGGAATGCAACGGAACCAAAGCCAACTTGTGCAGAATGGCTCATAATGATGAAATATGATGATTAATGCAATATGGATCCCACAATTCTTCTCAATAACCCCTGTACTCACTATAACATCCATCTGGCTACTCTAGTCATCATAAACCTCTGCACTGTGACGATGTCCCAAAGTGGGGACATTACAATCCTCCCTGCTAGAAAATTGCTTGTCCTCAAGCAATAACCAAATTCTCTTCAAATAAATACAAGGATCCCATGTCCACCTATGGGATACACAATAGAACCCATCCAAGGATGAACACTCATACACTCTGCCCCCTGGGTCCCATGTCAAGTCATGAACTACTAGCCCTTGGGAAGTATAACCCTGAAATATACCAACTCTGGGAGTCTCCTGCATACGACACATGACCTCATCTTGGAATGAATCCATCTTCCAAGTCTCTACCAAGATCTATACGGACTCCAACAACTGCTCATGATGATGCCAAAATGAGGTGTTGCAAGACCTCTGCATGACACCTGCAAGAGATGCGCTCCTCTCAACACTGAATCTCAATGGAAAGTTAGAATAACTTTCCCCTGCAATGGTTCAATCTCCCCTGTCAGTCACTGAAATGCTCAATCCTGCAATCCTTGGATCCCATGCTAACCTTAGTCGAAGATCACCCTGTTGGCCCTGCACTACTCTGACCATGAATGCCTGCCCCCTGCATACATTCTGAATCCTCCTCTCCTGGGTCCTCCAGCTGAAATACCTATGACCATTGGACCTGCTATCCAGAAACTGCATCAATCAAGACACCTCTGTAGAAGAAGTACCTGTCCAAACATTTCCATGCCCTATCAAGATGATCAAGAGGGAGAAAAGGTCTCACCCCATAGGACAAGTACCTATATGCCCACTCCAAACAAACCCAAGGTGGAGTGTGTGGATATCTGGTGCAACCTAGGTCGTCATGTAGTGAAACATCCTGCTAACCAAGTGAACTCCCAAATCCCATGGAAAACTTGGAAGTTTATCACTTCTAGTCTTTGCTATTTGCTCCTGTGTCGGACTAATCACTGTTAGAAGCCCTATGTGCTCATCTATCGTCACTTGGTCTATGATGCTCACCATCACACACCAAGTCTCAACTAGCTTCCTAAGACGATCCATCTCTATCCAACTAGATTCCATAAAGATACTCATGTCAAGTGGCCTCGGCCTAAGCACTCCCCATTCCCTCTGCCACTATCTATATCTCCTCATGCTATTGTCCATGATAAAAGTGTCGGGAAAAGGTAACAGAGACATCTATCACTGACTGTAGGGATGAAAAATACCACCTGCCTCAATCCATCCCAAGGACTTGACCAAGATCACGTCTACTTATACCCCTGAGAAATGCTCGCCTGTAGCCATCACAAAGCCCCAACCATCAGGTACAACCAGAAGTAACTCCTCCAACTGCTAGTATACCAATCTACATCTCCCATCACCCACCAATCTACATCTCCCATCACCCATGCAACTGATGAAACAATGAAGGTGAGATCTCATAACCACATGCTGCTGCAAAGGAGTGGCATCTGTATGCTCCCCTAAGTGTGTCTCCTCCCTACAAGGTAGTACACCCCTATGAATCCCACCATACATCTAGGCATGTACCTGTGAGTTATCATGCATCACTGTATTCTACAACATACTCATGTCATCTCCCATAGACTCATGTTGCATCATCGATCCTGGGCATACTATTGGATCACCCTCTACATGGAGGTCAATCGCTCTCAGAACACAAGTGGAAGTTTCCTCCATCAACGAGTGCTCCTCTGCTAGATCACCAACATCCTCTATCAACGTGACTGACTGATACATATGAGTGTCCACTAAGACATATGAAGTGGATCTCTAATGAATCTCCTCAAGAGACTCATCTGATCTAGGTCCTGATTCTTGAAGGGATGTCTATGTGCCTCTCAAGAATCCTCAAGTGCTCTCCAACTCTTGAGTGAGTCGGTTCATGTCCAACTCCTGCTCCCTCAGAGCCTCGTGATACATCTCACCAATCCTCAATAGGTAGTCTCTGTCATTCAACAACTACTAGTAATCGGTCCTCATCATAGATACTCTCTCCCTTAGAGTATGAAAATCATCCATGGAAATCCCCTCATCTGAACTACCATGTTCCACTGATGTTATCCAGCCGTAATATGCCATCACTGCATGCATGTCATCAATACGTCTAGTGGTTTCCATGATCATAGCCTCACTAACTCTCAACTGTGCTGCTAAGTGGTGTGACTCCTAATCATGATCATGCTAAGGTGCCATCTCCGACCCCTCATTGCTAGTGTCATTCCTGCTAGTGTCAACTCTAGAGTCCCCAAAGACACTCTCTACATAAGATAACATGTTAAACTTCCCACTATCTACTGTGTTGTTGGGTACTCCTGTATGCCACTGCACCCCATCACTAGATGTTATCTCCCCCTGAATCACATTGTAACTTGTATGGGCAGTCATATCCTCCTGTGCACTCAACCTACTACTATCATCTGTACCTGGATCCCATGTATCCATACATGTGCTATGGTCATCCTGACTACTAAGGAGTGCATCCTCATCAATGCAGTCCTATCCTGGAAGTAAGTGCTCCATCAACCTGTCAGCATCCATCCACAATCTTCTCAACTAATGGAGCCTCCAAAAGATGTGACTCAATCTCCTCATGTTGACCTGTAAGTGTAGGATCAACTACCTGTACATCCTGTGTCTCATCCTGGATATGTGGATCCATGTGTCCATGGTGCACATCCCTCACACAAGGCTCCTCCATCATATCTGACATGTCATTGGTATCCCTTTTTGATGTGGCTATCATGGATGTCTGAAAATATGACAAATGTGTCACAACCACCATAGGAGGTTGGTCATTTGTAGGTGCTAACACGTGTGAATCCTCACTAGTGTCACCACTCTACTGAGGTGTAAGGTTATCAATGGTATGTGATATATCTGTTGAGACACTGTTTCTATTGTCCTATCCATCTAGATGCATATCCACTACACAAGGGTCATCATCCTCCTCAAGCATGCTAGTAGCATCATTCTCTGTACAAGATTCACTATCACTAGCCTCTGTGAAAGAGTCACTATCATTGTCAGACTGTCCCAAATCATCATCTATCGCTCCATCCTCACACACCTCATCATCACTGTCATAGTGTGCCTCAACAGTGTTCTCATGGTCCTTACCCTTGCACCTATGATCTAGTTCCCACAGCCCCTTGCAATAGTGGCAAGGTTGTGTGCTCCTAATGGGTGTGGGGTTTCTTTGTTCTTCCCACCATCTAGCTGCTTCTTTTCTCTTTTTATCTGCTAAAATGATGCCATGTAAAATATCCTCTTCACTCTAACTGGGCTTCCTGAAAGCTACATACCGAGGAAAGGTTATTATAGCTTTAGTTTCATCGCTAAGGTTGTGATACATTATCTCCAAACATGATATCTCAAGGCATATTCTATCCATCTATCCTTATGGCTCTGTATGTATGTCATAATTCCCATTGGCTGGCAGGAATCTAATCTCTGATACCACTATAATGATCCCAAGCATGGCCAAGATCATCACAGTTTTGGTGTCTTTTAAAACTTTTTTTTGTTGGGGTATTTCATCAACCACTTTGTATATCTATTTGTTTACATGTGTTTACTTGTTGAATGGCCTCTTAATTTTGGCCTTAGGGTTTAATGATGTGCTTATATGTGTGTTGAAGCAAATAACAAGAAGATACAATCATGGAACATACCTCAACCATATGCAATATGATAGACAAGCCAAAACATCTCAATATGATTTTATTCATGAAATAGAGGAACTTGCTACAATGAAGATGTCGATCTGGAATACTCAATAGATGGCTCCAATATAGAAGTATGAGCTGCTACAAAAATATCCCAACAACACAAAATAAGCTTCCTAAGGCTGGATAAGAGATGAAGACCAATACCAAGGTAGATCTGGCCGTATGAAGTGCAGAAGCCCTAACTGAATGCTGCCACGTCTTGCTAGAATGTTGAAGCTCCTCAATAATTCGGCCCAACTGTCAAGGATGTCCAATCACCTCAAGAAATATGCCAAACGGTAGATCGGTTGATGGCAAGAACAAACCAAGTTCTCAAATTTCCAAGATCCTCCTCAAACCGTAGGGATTTGACTCTCCTCAAGGAATGGTGTGCCCTCGTGGATGCCTGAAACCATAGATAACTCGGCCTCTCTCCTAGAGCCCTCCAACAACTCCCCCAATCCACTAGAATGATTGATCAGGGCATGACAATGTAAACCCAAGTGCTCAACTTGCCAAAATACCTTCTAGACCCTTGGATCTAGCTAGCCTCCAAATAATGGTGTGTGCTCCTCTTGGGAAATCATCCCACTCTCAATACAAATGCCCCTGCCACTGAAATTCCTCTGGAAACCACCAAGAATGATGCTAAGACACCTGTAAGGAAAAACCAATACTTGGAATCCTCAAAATCACTTCTCCTCAGCTAGGATGAATCCTCCCTCAATGTATGGTGCACCCCTCTTGCTCGAAACCCTAGCTGGTGTGCCCTCTCTCTCGGCCCCAGCAATTGATGTAGAATTCTCCTGCAACTGAGTAGATCTGGAACTAGAATGGTGTGGGACAGTATTGCATCTATGAGGCCAATCTTGGGACAAGCTAGGTGGAATCTTTCACCATTGAATCGTCCTCTAGGGTTTGCCAATG
This sequence comes from Picea abies, assembly GCA_900067695.1. Lineage (NCBI taxonomy): Eukaryota > Viridiplantae > Streptophyta > Pinopsida > Pinales > Pinaceae > Picea > Picea abies. The sequence goes on along the minus strand of CBVK0101960817.1, from coordinate 1,397 downwards.
TTGGGCTCACTAGCTAAAAGCCAAATATCAAAATATGATCATACCTGAATGAATGAGTAGAGGCCCTTGCATTTACTTTATACTATTTTCTCTCCTTGTCCCTCTAAAGTGACTTTCATTTTATTAATATTTGATTAATTAATTAAATTACTTTAATTAATTAATTACCCTTTTTACCTCTAAAAAACACCTTATCTCTCATTGTGGTTTCCTTAACCGAGAATCACTTCTCACTATCCCATCCTATAGTGTTGTTCCTCCCGATTCCAATGAGCTATTACACTAAGAGTTTCATCCAAGTAATGTGCCCAAAATGACCTCTTAAGTGAATTTAATTAACTTATAGCCCAAAATACTCAAAATCATGGAAATCGTCAGAATGCAATGGAACCAAAGCCAACCTATGCGGAATGGCTCATAATGATGAAATATGATGAGTAATGCAATTTGGATCCCACAGTGCCTCTCAATAACCCTTGTACTCACTATAACATCCATATGGCTACTTTGGTCATCATAAACCTCTCGACTGTGATGATGTCCCAAAGTGGGGACATTACATTTATTGATGCTATATAGTCTGCAATATAAACCTAGAATTATAACAACCTTAAAAAATATTATACTTAACATAAAATATGATGACTTGTTGCTTCTTCCAGGTATGTGTTTGATGGGACAGAGTTCTTGGTGTTCATTCTCATGGAAAAAACATTGAAGTGCACTTATATTTAAACATAAGTGAACTTAATTGTTCATTCTCATGATGACTTAAACATAAGTGAAATTATATTTAAGAACACAAAACACTAAAGATTATAATACAGGAGAAAACATATCCTCTTCCCAGAATAGGTTGATTAGATGAATACCCTGTTGAATCAAAGTATTTATGCTTCAATAAGACCTACAATATAGTTTGCAACACTTCAACGATGGTCCCTTGTAATAATTCTTCCAACACAGGGCCACTCTGATTCAAAATCCTAATCAATAAATAAGAGATCATCCCCAGGACAGAGGACCTCTACAAATGGAAATTCTATAATAGATATCAACCTGCACAGAGTGGCCCTCACTTTGTAATCATTTTAGTGTGTTTCTAGGGTTGGGCTCAACACTCATTTATTATATTCCTAACCAGTTAAGACCTAGCTTGTCAATATGTGAGCCCATAACTCCTCTTAGAAAGGACACCATACCTCTTGGGTTGAGTATAAATACAGACTCAAGACTTGTTTGTAACATCAACATTAGATATTTCTCTCTTATACAAGTGATTTATTCTTTTAGCCTATGGGCATCACCAAGTTTTTGTGAACCAGGGTTTCTGATCATCTTCTTTATAACTAATCCAAAGATTATGGCTAAAGGCATTGCCCTAAGGATTGTGGATC
>CBVK0101960816.1:0-12332 GCA_900067695.1 Picea abies | reverse complement strand
TAAATAGAAAGAGCTCCCCATCGAGGTGACAGTGGGTGGGGAAGCTCCTGTTACGCCAATTTGAAACCTTGACTCAAGCTACCTAAACCTTCCCTACAAACTGTGCGATAACACACTCAAAAGAAGGGGCCGCAACACCTACAACAATGCACGACTCCTCCAACCAATCAAGAAGTAGTTTGCGGGGGTTTGGTAAGGTCCACGACAGCCACATCAAGTAGAACAATCAAGGAGTAAACTTCTAAATCAATAGACAAGAACAAAACCAAAAGCTCCCAGCCAAGCATCCAACCATACCTCAGATCTGAATAATGAAAGACCACTAGGATAGTTGTACCATAAACAAAGAAGGCAATCTGAGGTAGCTGCATCAAGTAGGGAAGAGTGAGCAGAGTCAGAGTGAGTGAATCACAAAATACAAAGGGTAGGGTCTAATTTTATAGTTAGGGAGAGGGGTTAGGGTAATTAGAATTATATTTAATTATTGACATTTAATTAATATAAATATTAATTAATATGCTAATTAATATTTAATTAAAACCCTAATCACATAAATAAAACCCTTATCCCATAAATAAAATCTCCATCACATAAAACAAAATCCCCATCACATAAAACAAGAGTGAAAGAAAACAACAAAGGGTTACCTTTTAAGACAAAGTCAAGGGGAGTTACATAATGGCAAAACATGTCCACATGAGTCTCATAGAGACCTATAAACTTTATCATCATTGCATAAGGGGGTACATCAACAATGTGATCAGGTCCATCTTCATAGACACTCCTAGATACATCCCAGGAGAGAGGAAGAGGATCACACATCAACACATCTTGGTATTACACCAAGATCTACCTGGTCAAGAACCAGGTTGCCCCAGAACACATCTAGGGGCCCTAGAACACATCTAGGGTCTTATCCACCAAGGTACAAGACCAAGGATCAACCCATGCATTAAGCAAGGGTTCCCTGGAACACATCCAGGGGCCCTAGACACATCTAGGGACTTACTGCTTGGTCCAAGACCAAGAACCCTAGTCATCTACTGGGGGCCCTCACAAGGGTCTTTTTGCTTGGTTCTAGACCAATAACCCTAGTCATCTACTGGGGGCCCTCACAAGGGTCTTTCTGCTTGGTTCTAGACCAAGAACCCCAGTCATCTACTGGGGGCCCTCACAAGGGTGTTTCTGCTTGGTTCTAGACCAAGAACCCCAGTCATCTATTGGGGGCCCTCACAATGGTCTTTCTGCTTGGTTCTAGACCAAGAACCCCAGTCATCTATTGGGGGCCCTCACAAGGGTGTTTCTACTTGGTTCTAGACCAAGCACCCCAGTCATCTACTGGGGGCCCTCACAAGGGTCTTTTGCCATGGCTCTCACTGCTTGGTCTCATACCAAGAAACCCCAGGAGTAGGCTGGGGGCCCTAGTCTACAGCTAGGGCCTTTTCCATCCTCTAGAGAATGGCTCTTGCAGCTGGATTAATTTCAACAACAACGCCATTCAAAAATTGTCTTTATTTGTGGGTCTTAATTATGGAGCCTAACCCCAATTGTCTGCTTTTTTCCTTTTTAGGGATAAATTGAATTAATGCATGTGTTGAATGTTATAATGGGTATTAAAAAATTGTCTTTATTTTCCTGGTAAACTGTTGGCCCTAAATAACAAGAGTCTAACCCTTGAACTAACCCTTGAAGCTATCTTTGTTTGCCTATTGTTTGGTTTGGGTTTTTCCATAATTGTCTGGATTTTCCAAAAAAATTTGGGATAAATTATATTACTGTGTGCATTGTATGTTATAATGGGTTTCTAAGTAATTGTTTGGAGTTGCCAATGTTTTGGGTTTTTTAATAATTCAATTATTGTGTGTGTTGTATTTAGTTTTCAATACTGGTTGAAGCTTTACGGTTAGATCTACATTTGAAAAAATATATTTGTTTTGTTTTGTAAAGGATCACAAACAACCAGTGTAGACTTGGAAGCAATAACCAATATTCCAGGCACAAAAGAAGGCCCTAAATCAAAACCCCACAACTCATAGGACGTTACCTTGAAACAGGCCAACCGCAAAGCTGTAGAGTTGGAAAAAATAACCAATATTCCAGGCACAAAAGAAGGCCCTAAATCAAAACCCCACAACTCATAGGACGTTAACTTGAAACAGGGCAACCGCAAAGCTTCTATCATTGGAGAGGGCTTGAGTGGAGAATGGGGAGAATGGAGGGTTCGAGTTGTTGAAAAAATCAACAGAATTCTGGATGCCATGGAGACCACATATAGAAAAACCACACCCGAAATAGTGGCTGAAGTAATGAAACTGAATGCTTCTTTAAAAGCACAATTTCAAAGAAGCTTAATTTTGATGGATGCAAAAGGTCAGTGGTGGGTTCCATTGAGGTTTCATATTCATATTTCAATTTTGATTGTCCTCTTAGATATATTTAGATAAAAGAGGTGTTCCAAAAAAAAAATATGTTGAAAAAAGGCATTTGTTAGTTTGCTTCTTGGGCACTTGGTATTTCCTTTTTGGATCCCTGATTTTTTTTATTGCTCCTTATATCATCTAAGGAACTTGGTATTTCCTTTTTAGATCCCTGATTTCTTCATTACTCCTTATATCCTTTAAGAAACAATATTGTCGTTTTTATTTTCTTGATTGATATTTATATCATTTAACAAACAGGGTAGTTCATAAATTTTGAAAAGCAGTTCAGAATGGTCCATAAATTAAAAAATATCCAAGCGAAAAGGGCATTTGCCCCCAATTTCCTTATGGAGAAATGGGCAGTTCCTTTTAGATCCATATTTTCCCGATTGATGTTTATATCGTTTAAATAACAAGGTGGTCCATAGATTGAAACCCATCTATGAGGAGGTTTATAGTGTCATTGGATCTCTTAAATTGTTAGAGATTTTCATTTTTTTTTTTTTTAATAGACTATAATGGATCTATGCACAATAATAATGCATTGTATGCATTTTTATTATTCAAAATTTCTATATAATTTTATTATTTTTTTTGTCACTTTTTAAATATTGTTTGTTAAATTGATTGAATAGATTTAGTGAGAGCTCTTGGGTACCAGGTAAAACTGTAATAGGGTAGGGTATCCTAGCATTATGGAGTTAAAAGTTGAGGTGGATAATTGAGACTACATGGACTTTGCCTAGCCTCAACAATGATTGAGCACAGGGGATATTGAGTATTTTGGAGATACTACAAGGGTTTGAAACTGTCTTTTTGGTCCTTGAGTAAGACCTCAAACTGCTTCTGCTTGGATAAGAGATCATCTTCCTTGAATGTAAGGAAATAGGTTAATGACCCAAGACCCAAAGGTATCTAATAGGAGGGAAAGTCTGCCGCCCAAAATTAGTGGATTATGTCAAGTGACATGGTTTTCTTGAATAATAGTGATGAGCCAACCCACATTTGTGGATGATAGCTAGTGATGAATTGTATTGACAACTTAGTTATGATAGGTTTTTCTACTTTCGAAAAAAAAATGAATAAATTTAATAAGATGTAAATATATTTATAATATTTACTATTTTTTCAAGTTTATGTAAATCATCAATCACATTTACATATTGTAATTTGATTTTTTTGTTAATATTTAAGTACATTAAAAATAATATTTAAATAAAACATTGCACGGTTTCAGGTTTCAAGATTGTATAGATGCAATACCACATCTAAATATCATTAACATGAATTCTAACATGAATTCTATAGATGCACTACCACATCTAAACATCATTTGGAACTGGAGTACATGGAAATTAAGAGATAACATGTTACATGTAATATGTTATAACATATTACATTAGGGAAGTGGCTGACAACGAAAGTTTATAAAAAAAAATTCCTTCACATTTGACTAGAATACATTGGATACATTGAAGTTAGAGTACAGGGTGATGGATGAAATACAGTTTTAAAGAAAACAACTCCTCCATATTAAACTTTATCATTAAAATAAATAATTAAATTCAAAATAGGGATGGATTCAATGTATAATATAATAAAATCTATGTAAAAAACCATCAATAAAATAAATAATTAAATTCAAAATAAAAATGAATTCTATGTATAACATAATTAAATCTTCCTGAAAACCAAATAAGTTAATTCAAAAGAGAAATTACACTGAAGTGATAATGTTTAGAGAACTTCGTTTTATTTTAAAAATGAACTATTTTACATATGATAAAGTCTTGTATGATTTTGTCTTATTATACATAATAAAATAATAATTAAATTCAAAATAAGGATGAATTCTATGTATAACATAATAAAATCTTCCTCAAAACCAAATAAATCAATTCAAAAGAGAAATTACACTGAAGTGGTTTAGAAAGCTTTGTTTCATTTTAAAAATGAACTATTTTACATATGATAAAGTCTTGTATGATTTTGTCTTATTATACATAATAAAAACTACGTGAAAACCAAATAAGTCAATTGAAAAGAGGAATTACATTGAAGTGATGATGTTGAGAGAGCTTTGCTTCATTTTAAAAATGAACTTGTGTCATTTTAAAAATGAACTATTTTACATATGATAAAGTCTTGTATGATTTTGTCTTATTATACATAATAAAATCTACTTGAAAACCAAATAAAACAATTCAAAAGAGGAATTACATTGAAGTGATGATGTTGTGAGAACTTTGCTTCAGTTTAAAAATGAATTATTTTACATAAGATAAAGTCTTGTATGATTTTGCCTTATACTTGTACTGAATGAGATTATACCATTTCGCTTTTGTAAATTTTTAAATGATATATAACCGTTAGATTTAAAAATTGAAATGTTTTTGTATATAGAATAAAATTCCTTGACACAATATTTAAATATTTAATTGAATTTCAAGCCCTTTACACCCTGCAAATATCTTTAATATACGTGAATAATCATGTAAGTCCCTTTCAATATAATATAAATGCTTAATACTCCACTGTAATAGAGTTTTTGTTTTATTTCATTTTTATTAATGTAATTATTATTTATTATTAAAATATTTTATGTAACAGAGTTTTTGTTTTATTCTTCATTTTCATTAACTTTTCATTAACGTAATTATTATTTATTAATAATCGTGTAAGTCTTTTTCAATATAATATAATTTTTCAATATAATATAAATGCTTAATATCTGCAAATACTCCACTGTAATAGAGTTTTTGTTTTATTTCATTTTCATTAATGTAATTATTATTTATTATTAAAATGTTTTATGTAACACAGTTTTTGTTTTATTCTTCATTTTCATTAACTTAATTATATAATATAAATGCTTAATATCTACACATACTCCACTGTAATAAAGTTTTTGTTTTATTTTATTTTCATTAATGTAATTATTATTTATTATTAAAATATTTTATATAACAGAGTTTTTGTTTTATTCTTCATTTTCATTAACGTAATTATTATTTATTATTAAAATATTTTTTCATTCCATATGCATATCATTTGGAGATATTTTTAATATTATTTAAATGTTATAAGCAAACTATTTTTAATAAAATGTGGGTTGTAATGTTTACATTCACAATTTATAATGAAGATTTTATCTTAATGTAATATTTCAATTCACACTTTATAATGAAGATTTACTTTAATGTAATTTTTTAATTGTATTTTTTGGAATCAATTTCTATAAAAAAATATAGATAATAATCTGTTTTAGTTTAGAAAATCTTTTTAATATCATATATCCTCATTTTAGAAATATTTTAGTTTAGAAAATCTTTTTAATATCATATATCCAGTTATTTTAGAGATATTTTTAAGATTATTATCTATTTTTATGTATAATTCAAATCTTATAATGTGGTTAAATATTATAAACAACATATTTATAAATAAAAGTGGGTTGCAATGCATATTTTGTTGGTTTTTCTAATGACCAATTTTCAATTTTTATTAAATATATTGAAAGCAATAATATGCTTCATTAAATAATTATGTAATATAATATGACATGGTATGAGATATATTTTTTATAATCCAGTAACAATAAAGTAAATAATATAAAAATTTATGGAAATTAGTCTATATCAAAGTAAAAACCGGGTTTTTCCTTCTTTGTATTAAATAAGGTGGACCACACACAATCTTCATAAAAACATTGTAAAAATGTGTGTTGCCTTGGGAATAAATACCTACAATTATTGTTATTGTAAATATGTGTGCTGCCTTAACAATAAACACCTATAATTATTGCCATTTAACAAATTATTTTGAAACCAAAGAGCTAAAACATCATTGCAAAAATGTGTGCTGGCTTAAGAAATAAACACTTACAATTATTATTATTGTAAATATGTGTGCTACTTTAGGAATAAATATCTATAATTATTGTCATTTTTTGAAACCAAAGAGCTAAAACATCAAATGACAAAGAGGGAAACTTGATCAAATATTACTAAGAATTTACCATGTCAAGAATGGGAGAATGTTGTTCTTGGTTACTCATGTAAGGGCTCCATTAAAAACAACCATATCAACAATGAGAGAATGTTGTTCTAGCATGTCAACAACAAGAGAATATTGTTCTTAGTCATCCATGTGAGGGTTCCATTAAAAAAAACATAATGAATGTCATTTGCACCCACTCTTAAGGCTTAAAGTACAATGAAAAACATCAACATTATTCAAATGTTTGACAAACACTTTTTAACCAAGTAGGGCTCCATTAAGTAGCCTTGTAATCCTTGTAAAAGTGTAGCTCTTGAGTTGTTCTAAGTTCTTAAATTCCACCTTCATGAACTCTCGAATTATGAATCTCTTGAATTAAATTACTAGATAACAATTGACATGCATATCTAATAACCTTGTTATGGAAAGATAATTTTTTGGATTCATAAAGTCCCATACTACCAGACAACAATACATGTTGAGCATCACCTACACTTGATCTCTTGTTCGGAAGGTGTGCTCCTTAAACTATTAGAGCATCATCTATTTTTATTGTACTTTCTTTTGATTAGGTACAAAGGTAAATATTTCTCTACCTTATATTATATATTGGTTTCTATTGCTCAAATTTATCATTGTTTGCACTTCTTTTGAAAAGCACTTAAATAATATATTTCTAACTTTGAGAATATGTATGTTTCATTTCGATATAATATCTATTATATAATAATAATGTTATAATTATAAGTAATGTCATATGATTAGTCAATTGAGTTTAGCTTAAATGGCTTGTGCCTATCGAAGAAGCCTTGACTTTATACAAAAGAGGGGAAGAGGGGAAGGGCCCGATGGATTTCCCCACGCTCTATTCCAAATTAAAAAAAAAAAAAGAAAATAATGTCATATGACTTCATATGATTTTAGCTTCAATTTTTCATGTAATTTGAAAGTAATATAATACACGAGTGCTTTATAATACATATGTTATATTATAACATATGTATTATTATGTAATACATATGTATGTTATATTATAACATATGTATTATAAAGCACTCTGGTATGACATTATTCTATTTTTAAAATGATTAATTATAAAATAATTATTTACATTAATTTTGTATTATATTTTTCTTCTCTCAATATTATTTATTAATTATGAAGAATATATCAAAAACATAATCATTAATTATTAAAAATAGATTGCGATTTTAGATTTATAAGAATAGATTATAGTTAATTATATCTCTTAAATATATTTTTCTTTCAAAATCATTAATTATTAAAAACAGATAAAATTTATTAAATATTAGAAATAGATAGAAATTCCAGGTTTATAAAAATAAATTATAATAATTCTACATAATAAATATATTCAATACTAATTTTATGAATTAGTATTTCACACATTGGATATTGAAATAATAAATTTAAAAATAGATTGTGATTTTAGATTTATAAGAATAGATTATAGTTAGTTATATCTCTTAAATATATTTTTCTTTCAAAAACATTAATTATTAAAAACAGATACAATTTATTAAATATTAGAAATAGATAGAAATTCCAAATTTATAAAAATAAATTATAATAATTCGACATAATAAATATATTCAATACTAATTTTATGAATTAGTATTTCACACATTGAATATTGAAATAATAAATTTAAAAATATAGTTAGTAAATCAATTTTTTTTGAGACATCAATGTTTTTATTTAAATGAATATTATTTATTTTTAGATGCATTTTATAACTTAAAATTGGATTAAGTTTAGTAATATAATTGGATAACAATATTTTAGTATATTGAGATGAAAAAAAAGTGTAATATATAGAATATTGTTTATTTATTCTTCAATATCCCCCACAACGAGAATATTAATCTAGATGAAGGGTCACCTCACCCTTCCTTGAGCTCCAACTTAACGAGAATATTATACTTGAAGAAAGGGTTGGCCAACACTTCTTTAACCTCCTTGAAAAGAATATATGAATTTGGAGGAAGGATTAACAAACCCTTCTTCAAACAACTTGTCGAGAATATTAATTTTGAGCACGGGTCAAACAATCTATCGAGTATATTAATTTAGGAGGGGTTGGCAGAATATTCTTCAAACTCCTTATCGATGTAAATACTATGTTTAAAAAAGTGTCAAAGATCCCTTCACTAGTATCCCCCTTGATGAGAATATGAGAATATTAAGCTTTAAGAAGGGTTAGCCAACCCTTCCTCAGCCTCCTTCTTGATGAGAATACTAATCTTGAGGAAAGCTTAGCTAACCCTTCCTTGAGCTCCCCCTCCATGTGAATACTAAGCTTAAGAAAGAGTTGGTCGACCCTTCCCCAAGCTCCCCCATGATGAGAATACTATGCTTGAGAAAAGGCTAATTAACCCTTCCTTGTGCTCCTCCTTAATGAGAATACTATGCTTAATGAAGGATTAGCAATCCCTTCCCAAAGCTCCCCTTCGAAAAGAATACCATGCATGAGGAAGGATTAGTTGACCCTTCCTAGGGCTCCCCTTAGACATGAATACTATTCTCAAGGAAGGGTCGACTGACCCTTTTACTTCCTACTTGATGAGAATGCTAATATAGAATAAGGGTTGATAGACCCTTCCCTAGGCCCCCCCTTGATGATAATACTATGCTTGAGAAAGGGTCAATTGACCCTTCCTTATTCTCCCCCTCGAAAAGAAGAATATGTTTGAGAAAGGATCAACTAACCCTTCCATTGGGTCCCCCTACACTTGAATAATATTGGAACCTCATAGTTTTAACCTGATTAGAAAATTGTTTTTGGTTTTTAGAGTTGGGTAGTTAATAATAAACTTGCATTTGGGGCCAAGAAATGTATTTTTCATAAGAGTGTACTATGACGCAGTTCTATTCAACTTGTGCATGCGTTCATGTGCACACACACATATGTGTATGTGTGTTCTTAACAAAAAATGTGAATGGGATTAAAAGAGCCTATAAACGAGTTAGCAATTGTTCCTTAGTATGTTGAATTTTTAGAACATGTGGTTGTTAACCAAAAGCTTCCCCTCAACCAAAGATCACATGCCTTGATAGTTCTTAACATTCCTAATACTTCACATTCTATATTGTAAATTGAATGTTGAAATCTATAAAAGAGTATGTTGGCATTTATAGTCAATTATAATTACCCTACCATTAATTGAGAAATTGCACAACATTATTACTACCTGTGCATGCCATATGATTATATTAATTGGATTTGCTTGGACTTTCTAAATAATTGTAGAGCTACTCTTCATTTATTTTGTAGATTTACAAAGTCGATTAATTGGTCTGTAAATAGTCATGGATATTCCACTAGAACAGTTCGTCCGAACGGATATGAGAAAAAAATTGAAATCTACACTATGAAGGTTAAATTCGTTTAGATTCTAGAATATTTAGTTACTGATTTTATGCTCATGCATGAAAATAGATAAAATGTGGAAAATAGAGAAAAGTAAAATACAATCATGCACCATCCACAACATAACACAATTATTTGCTCCGAGAAACCCTTATGGGAGAAAACAAAACTAGAAGGTGAGGGTTCTCTGCTTTCTTTTCTCTGGTATGGAAATAATGCGAGTACATAGGAGAAAACACTCTTTATGGAGTTATCTGAGGCTTGTGGCATGTTATGCTACTACATAACATTAACCCTCTCTGTTACGCTATCTAATTTCTCACTCCTAGCTGTTTTACTTTGCCATGGAACAAGATACAATAACATAGAATGAAACCCATTCTCCTCCTAGTGGCCCGATATTTAACATAGTTCGATAACCATCTAGGGGTAAGTTTTTGACTTCCTCAACCCTCAATTGTGGTAGGTTTTGAATCTTTTAGAATCTTCTTGAAATTCCTCACATGGTTAGCCCCATATGCATGAGTAATGGGGGTTGACATGGAATCCTCTTGTACCATGGTGGTCAACACAATAGGTCAACTTGCGGGAGGCATAATTTTTGCATACGAACTCCGATTGATGCACAATATACACCTTTGGAAAGGTCTCGGAGTGTAGAACATCTTCAAGGGGGTGTGCATAGGTTCCGAACACCATAATCCCCCAAAAGGCGTTTAATGCCTCAAAATGGATTCGAAAGGTTTCAGAACCCAATTTACCAAACTGAGACCTGCCACTAAAATGACCCTGCAAAATGATTCCTCCAATTTATTCTACTCTAAAAGCATCGATATAGATGAAAAATAATATAATGATCCAATTTGGATCATACCTCCCCATTTAGGGAGGATTTTAGTTCCCAAAATCTTTATTGAATGAGGAGAGGAAAGTTTTCTTCTACCTTCTCCCTGGAGTACTGCTTTTCTTTGCCTAGAAGTTGTCCTTTCAACCCAATCTTCCAAAGGTCATGCTACCCCTGTCTTGTAGTTCTGGACCGCTTTTGCAAAACTCTGTCCTCTGACAGAGTATCTGGTGCTAAGTCCTCTAAGGAAGGTAGGAATTTCTCCTCCTCCTAATCCATCATCGAAGGATCATAGAGTTTGAGATTATCCACATTCACTACTGAGTAAATGCGCATGTATGGGGGTAGACTAAGTTTGTAAGTATTATCTCCCACCTTTTCCAATACCTCAAAAGGACCATACTGCAGAGCCTTGATTTTCTTAATAGGACCCTGTAACCTTTCCTTATTTAGCTGTAACCATATTTTGGCTCCCACTCTAAATGTTCTTTGTTCTGTGTTGGTCATGTCTAGCATTGTACTTTTCCCGTGACTTCTTCAATGTCTCTTGTACTTGCAAATGGATCTGCTTGATCTTCACAACAATGTTTTCTTCTTTTAATGCATCTCATGTGAGGTCCTCCCTCACTCCTCCTTGTTTTCCATATACAACATCTAAGGGTGAAGGTGACAAATACACAAAATAAGTTTCAAACTGTGGACTGCTCTGTTATAATAGTGTTGTATATAGATCATATTTTTATCCCAAGTTTCCAGATGCTTCTAATTGTAACCCCTCAAAAGGTGCACCAAAGTCTCATTGACTATTTATGTCTTCCCATCTGTGTGTGGATGGAATGTTGTAGACCTCTTCAACTTAGTGTCCATATTCTCCCACAATGTAGTCCAAAATGCACTGAGAAATATAGTATCCCTATTTGAGATGATGCTCCTTGGTATCCCAAAGTTCACCCATACTTGTTCAAAGAACTTGTTTGTTGTTTCTTGTCCGTTGATGGTATTTTTACAAGGAATGAGAATGCATATTTTGTTGAACCTGTCAACTACCACAAATAGATAGTCACGTTCCTTCTTGGTTGTTGGTAAACCTCCCACAAAATCGATGGAAATACTTTCCCAAGGTTGAGTGGGTACAGGTAAGGGATGGTGTAGACCTTGTTTCATGTTACCGGGCTTGCTGGTACAACAAAATATACATCCTCTAATATTTCATGCTACATATTCTTGCTTTTTGGGTCAATACACATAGCTCTATAAGTTGACAATTTTCTTCCAAACACCAAAATGTTCAGCAACCTTGGAGATGTGAGCCTCTCTGATAAGCTATAATCGTTCACCTTCAGGAACAGAATGTTTGTCGAGCTTGTAGAGTAAACCATTCTAGAAATGATAGTCAACCTTGTTGTCACCTTCTTCTATATGAATTTGGCCATGTAGATGCTGAAACACCTCATTGAATTCCCCTTCTTTATATGCCTCTTTGTATGCATATGGGTAAAAGGCTCCATGTGCATCAAAGTTCCCAAAGTTTTAATCTTTGATGCGGGTGGCCGTGAAAGCATGGTTTCCAACTTATTTGTGCTACCCTTATTACACTTTATGATTAGATGAAATTGTTGTAAAAACCCTATCCACTTGTAATGCTTGTATTTTTGTAGCTTGTTATCGCACGGTTTGT
>CBVK0101960769.1:0-10918 GCA_900067695.1 Picea abies | reverse complement strand
TCTTCCGATCTCACAGAATCAATATCCACTTTCAATAAAACCAAGGTTATATTTGCATGTTCCCATCTTGCCACTTGGGACTCAAAGAACTCCACCTAACTACCTTAGCACACATCCCAAGGTTGTTTTGTCCTTTTACAAATACTAAAGTAAGGTACTTTGGGTTGCAAGAAAATATTATTATTTCCAAGTTTTGGCACTTTTGGCCCCCTTTATACCCCTCTCACATTTTTCTCTTGTGGAATCACAAGCCCCCATTGTTTATGTCCCTCTTATATCACAACCAAGGATGCATTTTATTAATATTTCCTATATACATATTTCCATAGCTTCGGCCTCAACCATATTGTTCAATTTTATACCTTAATCATATTTAATTGCATTACAAATTAGGGGACCAAAATAGGGATATTACATTCTGCTCCCCCTTATTTTTTCACTTTCCTCGGTGCACATCACCATATTGATATTCATATATATAGAATTTTTATATCAAAATAAGGGAACTTGAATAAAATGGCAGTATTCCCTTCCTATACATACTAATAAATAGGAAATATGATGGGAACCTTGGACATACAGTTTACAAAAAAAACACCCACACATAAAACTGTCTTCACACAAGCTCCTGTCACCACCCCACCCAAAAGTTAGGGGTTCTCAACACTTTGGCCACAATGGATATACGAATCTCTGATGAAGAACACCTATAACATGAGAAAGACCACCTCCCCAAAGTATTCAAGAAAATAGGTTACAGGGACAAAGACATTAAGAATGCAATAAGGAAATCCCTAGAAAGAGCAAGTAATAGACCTAGTTCCCTTAACAACCAGAATCCTAGTATGACTGCCTACCTTCCTTACATTCAAGGAATAACTGATAGGATTGCAAAATTCTTGAGAAAGAAAGAGATCATTACCTATTTTCAACCATCAGAAACCATTAAACAAAAAATTATATTTTTGAAAGACAAGCTTGACCATTGCAAATGTAAAGGAGTATACAAAGTAGAATGTTCATGTGGAAAATGCTACATCAAAGAAACAAGTTGTTCCTTTCAGATTAAGATTATAGAGAATGGAGCTAACATCGATAATGAACATACTCTCACCTCAACATTAGCCGAGCACTCTCTTACATCAAAGCACGACATGCGCTTAGAAGACACACAAATTCTATCAAAGGAAGATCACTTCTTCAAATGATGAATTAGAGAAGCAATTGAATCATCAAGCATCCCAACAACCTGAATAGAGACAATGGTATAGGAATTAGTGAGAGTTAGAATCCTTTGATCCATGATAGATATATTAGGTAAGGAAACTCAGGTTTGTCCTTGTTACCTTGGTTCTTCTAGTCTATTGGTTGTATTCCCCTCTCTTCTTAGTCCTTCTACTCTCTAGCTTTAATCTCTTAGTAGTACCATCCTTTTAGTATTTTTAGAATCAGTTTCAATATTAACAATAGGCTTTTCTTATTTCATTATAATCCTAGGTATTACCATATGTTCTCTTATAAATTTAGTTTCGCTCATGTTAAATATTATTAAACCTTGAATATTAATTCTAATATTACAAGTAAAAGGGTTTATACCTTAATAGTAATATTTTTAGTCCTTCCCTTTAGTATTAATTTTAGTTTCCTAGGGTTCCCTTACCTATTTTAATCTTAGCACATTTTAAATAATATTAATATAACCTTAGAACTATTAAATTATTTTAATATAACTTAATTACTAAAACAAACATTTTCAAACCGTAAAAACATTAATGCTAATAATATTATTAATATTATTACTCTAGGGCTACTCTTTAAGTACTACTTTTAGTATTAGTTCTTTTTAAATACTAAATTAAATATAACCCAAGTATATTATTTGTTTTAGTACATATTAAATAGTTTATTTTTGGTATTTTTTTTAATTGAATGGGGAAATCAACAACTAGTCGAGCACCTACTCATGTGATACGTGGTCGTATTATCCAACTGGTACCACTATAACCCAAAGCATGCCAATGCATACCCTCACGCAACACACAAGGCTAGTCATGTGGTCGTGCTATCCGACTGCTACCACTATAACCCCAAGCATGCCAACACATCCCCTCACGCGACACACAAGGCTAGTCGAGTGTTTCGAACTAGTGACTTCACATAACAAAGTGCCTTAACAATACACTCCATCACTAACTATTATACACCCTGAGGGATAGTTTATTTTTAGTATTAATACATAATAAATAATACATTAAATAGTACATAGTACATTATTAGTATTAGTTCATTAAATAGTAAATTATAATATAACCCAACACATATTAAATAGTATCCATATTTAACTATATTACTTAAACCAACCTTATCCATATAACATGTTAGTTTTGTGTACCTTGGGAAGTGATCCTTTTGTGGTACTGTGTCTCTAACCACAAGAGGGAAATGATCTGACCCTTGTACCTTTACTTTTTGTCTAATTTTAGTTTGACTTTATCGTAAGTCAAAAAGGTGAAATTTGTCACTTAAGGAAAAAGTGACTATTAATTCACTATGTGGGTGAATTAAGGGACATAAAGAAAACTTAGGAAACTTAACAAAAAGTGGGTTTCTAAGTTAGATACTTGATATGAGATCTCACCCATGTATTAGATATGGCTAGATATGATCTTATCCATTGATCTCTAGGTTTGGCCTCAGGATGGCTAAAGAGGGTGCAAGGGAAAAGGAGAGGCATTCATTGTTCAGTTGACCACTTGGAGAGTTTGGTGAGGATGAAGAAGTGAATAAGAGAGGGTTTGGAGCAACTTTATTGGGAGCACTTGTTCATGGAGGGAGCAAGGAATCTTGGATCTTCATTCATTGTATTGTTGAGTGTTTACTAGTTGGAGGACACACTTTTGGATGGAGGGTGGATGCTATCAGGAACTAGTTAGAGTGGGACAAACTTGGATCTATTTGGTGCATGGTTGAGGGCACACACTAAGGGAAAAGGGTGTGCAAGGGTTCTTCAATCAGCCAAGGATTGAGCAAGAGTGAAAACATCTTCAAGCTATCACAAGGGAGAAGGGGGCACACTCTTCTAGGGGCACATTTCTCAAGGATCCAATTGCAAAGCTTGATATACGCTTGCAAAGTGTAAAGGTTCCTTTGTATTATATTCCTTGTTGTATTTACTGCTTGAAGAACTCCATATATATACATATATCTCAATCTGGTTTTCCCCCGGGGTTTTTTTTCCAAGGTCATGTTTGCCAAAAACACTATGAGTTCATTTTTCATGTGTACTTATTTATGTATCAGTTCTAAAGTAGTTAAAACATCTAGAGAAGTATTGTATTTTTTTAAGGTTTATGAGTGTGCTAACATTGGTTACTAAAACACTTGCAAGGGAACCTTAAAAGAGCATCCAATCATCAGTTTGAAGGAAAAATTGAGGCAAAGAAATATCATACCTATTTGTTGTCCTAAAAAAACAACAAGGAAAGTTCTAGAGCCTTAAACATAGAGCCCAACAAGGGGTCAAAAGACATAACTGTTGGGAAGCCTTTACATGGTATCAGAGCCTAAGGGCTAAGAGTTGGTTGATTTGTGGAGCATACAATGGGAAGAATTTTTGGACTATTTTGGATAGCCTCTTTTCACACTTGTGTGTATAGGAGTGAGGTTGTTTTCTTTTTCAATGTTTAACATCATTTTGGGCTTCAGTGGGTAGTCATGTTAGTGACACGGATGAGGGCAGAGGATAGGCTAGAAGGATCTAGCAACTGGTCCCCTTGGAATACTAGAATAGTGTTTGTCTTGGAGGATCTTGAACTATGGGATAGAGTTTAGGCTCCAATGGTTCTTCCTCCTATCACTGCTACCTTGGTGGTAGGAGAGTTTACGAAGAGGAATACCAATGTAAAGAGGACTATATGTGATGCGGTGAGAGACCATGTCATACCTCATTTGATAGGTAAGGAGTTTTATTTTGATATGTGGGACTCATTATGAAAAATATACCATATTCCTAATAAGAACACAAAGATGGTTATAGAGGAGAAGCTCATGAGCATTAATATTCTCAAGTCAGAGTTGGTGACCTCATACATAGATATATTTACTCAGACTCGATATGAGTTGGAGGAAGTTGGTGAGATTGTGGATCCCGTGGTTTTGGTGAGTACAATCTTAAATGGATTCTCCAAACTGTGGGAGAATTTTGTGTGAGTCATCGTGGCCAGAGAGGCTATGCCTAGTTAGGAGAAGCTATGGGATGAATTCATACATGAGGAGATGAGATGTAGCTCTGGATATTCAGGACAACAACATGTTGTAGAGGGTGAGGATGATCTTTCTCTTTATACAAAGGGAAAGAAGAAGACTGGTGAGGGTGCTAGACAGGGTCCCAAGAGAGGGGCCAAGCCACAGGAGAGTGGTAATGGGAAGAAGAGAGATATGAGAAAAGTGAAGTTCATTGCTTGTAAGAGGATGGGACACTATGCTGGACAATGTCCCAATAGACAAAAGAAGAGGTCGGGCGGTATAGAAGATATAATATATGAGGAGGAATTCACGACTCAATTTGAGAGTGAATGTGCCTTCCTTATTTGCTGTGCGTCAATTGAGACACCACCCAACATCTTGTATATAGAAAGTGGAGCTTCAAGCCATATGACGGGTGTGAGAGAGAAATTCACTTATCTCAGATATCCTGAGATCAATATGGATATTTCACTTGGATGTGACACCATTGTTAGGGTTGTTAGACATGGCACATTGACATTTTAGAGGGATACTATGCCACCCATATCGTTCAGGGATGTGTTGTTTGTCCCTGGGATAAATATGAATATCATATTAGTTTCTATCCTCCAATATAGGGGTATTGAGGTGCCCTTCAGAGGGAAAAAGGTCCTCATACACCCTAAGGGGTCCAGTATCACCTCTGGGAAGGTGATTGGAGTGAGGTATGGAAAACTATATAGATTGATTTTTAGCCATTGCATTCCTTGGATGTGAGTAGTGACAATAGTAGTCATTTATGTGAGTTATGGAATCAGAGGATGGCTCACCTACATCATGGGGATATTGGAGCGCTGAGAGAGATTGTGATAGGAGTGACACAGTTCAACATAAAGCATCAGGGTGTGTGTAGAGGTTGTTCCCTTGGTAAGTTTACCAAGGCTGTCTTTCCCAACAGTGATAGTAGGTCAACTAGTATACTAGATTTGATACACACAAATGTGTGTGGGCATATGTCATGAGTGTGCTTGAGTGGTTGTGAGTATTATATCACTTTCATATATGACCTCTCCAGGAAGACCTGGATATATTTCCTGAAGACCAAGAGTGAGTTTTTCAAGAGGTTCCAAGATTCCAAAGCTCTTGTGTAGAACCAAACAAGAAAGAAGATCAAGGTTTTACAGTAATAAAATGGAGGCAATTATACCTCCAAATAGTTTGTATACTTCTTTACCCATGCGGGGATCAGAAGGAAGATGATCCTACCTTACAACCCCTAATAGAATAGGGTTACAAAGAGGAAGAACAGGGTCATTACAGGTGCAGTGAGATCGGTGATGAATGATTAGGCACTTCCTTTATACTTATGGGTTGAGGCTAGTGATGTTGTAGTTTATCTACAGAACGAGAATCCCCACAGAGTTTTGGGGAGGAAGACTCTTGAGGAGGCCTTCAGTGGGAGGAGGCTCGATGTTGAGCATATTCACATTTTTGGATGCTTGACATACTCTCATGTCCCCTCAGAGAAGAGGAAAAGGCTACATCCCACAACACAGAAGGGGATCTTAGTTGGATACTAAGAGGTATCGAAGGCCTATCAGATGTACATTCCATCACAGGGGAAAGTGGTGGTGAGTAGAGATGTCATATTTCAGGAGGGTATAACTTTCAGGTGGTCTCTCGAGTCGATAGATAGAGTTGAGGAGGTCCCACATATTCAGAGTGATGCATCATAGGGGAAACAACCTCAAGTGTCGAGTACACCAGTTTCAGGGGTGACAGGGTCACCTTGTATAGATTCAGGATCACATTTGTAGAGAATTTAGGAAGATGATGTATAGGCTTTAGGATCTCAAAGTTTTGGGATGAAATATGATGTTGAGACTCTTGGGCGTGGAGATATGACTTCTCCTTTGGTTACTCCATGGAAGAGGAAACTAAGATTGTTTCAAGAGACCCTAAAGGAATCCAAGGAGAATGTTGGAGAGCCCAAGAGGTTGTTCAGAGAGAGTACAACACTAGAGAGGCTTGGGTCCTACTTGGAAATGGTGACGAGCATCACATATTCAGAGCCCGTGACTTTTGCATAGGCAGTTGACCAACAGGTTTGGTGAGAGGCCATGCTAGAGGAGTATGCATCCATCATGTGAAATGATGTATGGGAGGTGGTGTTGAGGCTAGTGGGGAAGTCATTTATGACTTACATATAGTTGTACAAGACCAAGTATGTTGCGGATGGCAGCATAGAGAAAAACAAGGCCCAGTTTGTGGCAAGAGGATTCTGTTCGATAGAGGGAGTCGATTATGATGAGATGTTCGCACCAATTGCGAGATACACTTCTATTCAGAGAATTATTTCCATAGCAACATAGATGGGTTATATGATACATCACATGGTTGTAAAGACCACTTTTTCTGAATGGATTTATTAAGGATGAGGTGTACATAGAGCATCCGTAGGGGTTTGAGGTGTTGGAGAGAGATTCTCATGTGTTCCTTTTGCGAAAGGCACTGTATGGTCTGTTGCAAGATCCAAGAGCTTGGTATTCTTGGATATATGATTATTATCTTCAAATGGGGATTGAGAAGAGTGAGGAAGATCCTAACCTCTACTATATCATTTGAAGTGAGGATACACTCATTCTCATACTGTATGTGAATGATTTATTCATCAAAAGAATGGAAAATATCATAGCTGAGTGAAAGATAAGCCTTGCATCAGAGTTTGATATGAAAAACATCGGATTGGTGCACTATTTCTTGGGCATTAAGGTTTGGTAGGAGGAGGTTCATATATTTCTAGGACAGGGGAAGTATGCAGTAGACATATTGAGCAGATTTCATATGGAGGACTACAGGTCCATGTCTACACCTATGGTCTCCAACTAGAAGAAGCTTATTCCTTCAAATTTCATTTTGGTGGACACTACGAGATGCAAGAAGTTTATCAGGTCATTGATGTATCTGGTCAACACTATACTATATATTTTTTTTGTCGTGAACACTCTCATCCAATACATGGTGGAGTCTAGGAGTGTTCATTGGATTGGGGAAAATCTTGTTATGAGGTATATTGCAGGATCAATGGATTTTGGTTTGGACTATGTCAGAGGAGATTGGGTGAGTTTAGTTTGCTACACCGACTTAGACTGGGCAGTATATGCCACTGACAGGAATAGCACCTCAGGGTGTTGTTTTGGGTTGGGGTCAGGAGTTGTTTCTTGGTTCATTCGGAAACATAAGTCAGTAGCTTTGAGTTCAGTTGAGGTAGAGTACATGGAATACAATCAATCCAATTGTGAGGAAATTTGGATTCATAAGTTGTTGGTTGTTTTATTTGGTAAGGAGTTATCTATGATAGTCATTCACTGTAATAATCAAAGTTGTATCAAACTCTCTGAGAATCCAACGTTTCATGATAGGTCGACGCACATTGAGATTAGGTATCTTTTCATCAGAGACTAGGTTCAGCGTGGGGAAGTTCAACTTTAGTATATTCCAACTGATGAGCAGGTAGCAGACATTCTCACCAAGTCCTTACCAAGGGGAAGGCATGTCTATTTTAGAGACAAGATGGGATTGGTGAGAGACACTTTCCTTGGTAAGAGGAAGTGTTGTGTTTTGTGTACCTTGGGAAGTGTTCCCCTTGTGGTTGCGTGTCTCTAACCACAAGAGGGAAATGATTTGACCCTTGTACCTTTACTTTATATCTAATTTCACTTTGACTTTATCCTAAGTCAAAAATGTGAAATTTGTCACTTAAGGAAAAAGTGACGATTAATTCACTATGTGGGTGAATTAAGGGACATAAAGAAAACTTAGGAAACTTAACCAAAAGTGGGTTTATAAGTGAGATACTTGAGATGATATCTTACCGATGGATTAGATATGGCTAGAGATGATCCTAGCCATTGATCTCTAGGTTTGGCCTAAGGATGGCTAAAGAGGGAGCAAGGGCAAAGGAGAGGCATTCATTGTTCACTTGATCACTTGGAGAGTTTGGTGAGGAGGAAGAAGTGAATAAGAGAGGGTGTGTGTTGGCAAGTTTACATACAGAAGGCAGAGTATGCTTGTCACTGATGGAAATAACAACAGTGACAATGCAATGTCGATGGCAAACAATATGGGAAGAACAACAACGATGTTGATAGGTTTACAGGCAGAGTCTACATGGCAAGAACATCAACGAAGACACATAAGAGAAATCTCTAGAAGCTCAGGAGGAATAACGTGAGTTTGCATCGATGGAAAAAAGGCAAGGAGCAAACAGTATGCAGGAACAACAAATCTCAGAAGAGATCATGCTTTGCGCTTTCCAGAAGTGTTGCTGAGGTCCAAGAGAAGGACTCACAGAAGGTTCAAAGGTTGAGGCCTTTGACACTTATTCATTCTTCTAGGTTGGGAGGAAGCATAAGCTCATAAGGAGGAGCGACAATGGTTGTCAGATCAGAATCTAGTGACCAGAGGAAGTGTAGATGAGGATATCATATCTCAGCCGTTATATCTGAGTGCGTAGACCAACAACTGTTGGATCTTAAGGAAAGTACATGAGACAAGTTATGGATTCATCGAAACTGTCCATCGTTAGAGGACAAGTGGCGAGAAATTGGAATTTCATTGACTCGCAAACTGGAGAAGTCAAAGGTGCGAGTTGTGGGAACTTGTTATACGCGAGGTCATGAAACAATATTGGTCATTGGAACCAGAGGACACATGGTGAGTGATTGGAATTTCGTTGATTCGCAAACTGGAGAATTCAAAGGTGCAAGTTGTGGGAACTTGCGATACACGAGGTCATGAAACAATCCTGGCCATTGGAGCCATAGGACATGTGGCGAGCGATTGGAATTTTGTTGACTTGCACATTGGAGGAGTTAAAGGAATATGACACAGGAACTCATGATATGAAAAGTTGTGAAATGTTCTGGATCGTCAGATCACCAAGGATCTGGACAGTTGATCTGATATGAAGTTAGAGTCCATGATATTGATCACAACCATTGATCAGAGGGAGAGATCTCAACCATTGATCTGATATGAAACATTTCAGAGTTTCTCATTTCGAGAGTTTGGAAGCAACTCACAACAAGAGGTCACGATATGAGAAATTGCGAAACACCCTCGTGTTTGGCCCCTGGTCATAGCTTGTGGTCACATAAGAGGAAGAGAAGTGAAGGAGCTAGTGTTTCTAAGCTCCATTTCATAGTTTTACGTTTCAGGAGTTTGAAAGAAACTCATAGCAGGAGGTCGCGATATGAGAAATCGCGAAATCACTTTATGTTTAGCATTGGGTCACAACTCGTGGTCATGTGAGAAGAAGGAGATAGTCCAGCTAAGCTCCATTTTGGATATCATATCTTGGGAGAGTCGAGATGTCTCATACCAAGATCCCCGAGGTCACGAGTTGTGAAGCGCCTATTGGATAGGTGAATGGTCACTGCCAATGATCGCATGAAAGGAAGGGGCTTAGCTAGAATAGCTAGCGCCCACTGCATAGTTTTTCACAGAAAGGGAAAAGGTGCCAAGAGCATGAGGGCATGAAGGTTCTCTAGGGAAATTCCAGAAACCATTGATTGTTTCTGCAAAGAGAATTTGAAGAGGCTTGAGGGTGATCGACAGAGAAGACAAAGAGTCTCGACTACTAGATAAACCAAGGAATCTCAGGATAACGTTCAGTGATGATGAAGAGATTCGGCAATGACAGAGAAGATAAAGAGTCTTGACTACGAGAGAGGCTAAGGAATCTTAGCATAACGACCATTGATGATGAACTCATAGGAAACAGAAATGTTAGAGAAGATGAAGAGTTACAATGATGATAATGAGATGACACAATGTGAGAAAGGCACGTAGAACTGTGAAGGAATGGTATTCTGTTGTGGAGCTATGCAGGTGTGAGGTAGAGATACGGTGAACAAAGTGTTGGGGAAAAATAGTGACTGTAAAGAGCATGCAGAGGCATTGCACATGAGGGATGCAGAAGGTGCATAGAGAATATAAAAACGCACAATAGAGAGGAGAGGGGGGATGCGATTGTGTGTGATGCATGCATGTAGAAGCATGTTGTGTAGGAGATGAAGCACAGAATAAGCAAGGAACAAAGATGGATGTATGAGAGAAGAAGATAAATTCGAGGTGTGCATGCAGAGACAGAGAAGAAGATCAGAAATCCCAAAAATATGCGAGCAGAGAGACACTGATGCAGGCAGAGAAGAGAAGTGTAGATGAACAATGATGTGACTGGTAAGCCATAGATAAATGTTGTATCATTGTGATAAGTTTCAAAAGGAAAATATTTATATTTCAAGGTGGTAGGGAGGTGCTTGGGAGGATTGGTGTCCTCATAATTTCAAGTGGGTGCTTGAAGAACAAGGAGTTGTAGCTTCCATCTAGTTACAACCATAAACACTAGGGTGGCAGGGTGGTGCAAGGGAAAAATATTGTTCTCTGTTATACAGGTTGGTTCCTGTGTGACTGGAAGTTGGTGCTGGAACACTTAGGGAGTTGGTGCTTCCTTCTAGTGGGTGCTAGAGAAACCAGAGAGTTGGTGCTCTCAACAAGTTGTAGCTTGAAAGACAGAGGTGGTAGCCTCAAAATGAGTTGGTGCTCATAAGAATGATAATGTAAAGAAAATAAAGATTATGTATCATATCAAGAAGAAGAGGTTTTTCCCTTTATGGGTTTCCTCAGGAAA
>CBVK0101960766.1:0-10897 GCA_900067695.1 Picea abies | reverse complement strand
TATCTGTCTCTGTGTATTTCATGTGTGTGATTGATGTTTAATATTCTAGTGCTTACTTCCCTGTATCATTGTGATCGTGATTAAGTGTTATGTGAAGAGTTTAAAATGGGTATAATTGTTTAAGCACAGTAACAACTGATTCACCCCCCCTCTCAGTTGTCCAACAGTTTAGAGTATCTTTCTTGGGCACACTTGTTCATGGAGGGAGAAAGGAATCTTGGAGCTTCATTCATTGTATTGTTGTGTGTTTACTAGTTGGAGGGCACACTCTTCGATGGAGGGCGCATGCTAGCAGGAACTATTTGGAGTGGGGAGAAATTGAATCTGTTTGGTGCATGGTTGAGTGTGCACATCAAGGGAAAAGGGTGTGCAAGGCTTCTTCAATCAACCAAGGATTAAGCAAGGGCACAAGCATCTTCAAGATATCACAAGGGAGAAGGGGGAATACTCTTCTAGAGGCACATTTCTCAAGGAACCAATTGAAAATATTGAGAGGAGCTTGCAAAGTGTACAAGTTCCTTTGTATTATCTTCCTTGTTGTATTTACTACTTGAATAACTCCATATATATACATATATCTCAAACTTGTTTTCCCCTGGGGGGTTTTCCTAAGGTCACGTTGACAAAAAACACTATGAATTCATTTCTCATGCATGCTTAGTTATTTATCAATTGTAAAGTATTTAAAAGATCTAGAGGAGTATTGTATGTTTTAAGGTTTATGCATGTGCTAACCTTGGTTACTAAAACACTTGCAAGGGTTCCTTAAAAGAGCATCCAATCATCAGTTTGAAGGAATAGTTGAGGAAGAGAATATCAGACCTGTTTGTTGTACTAAACAACATCATGGATAGTTCTAGAACCTTAAACATATCCCCCAAAATAGCTCAAAATACAGACCTATTAGGCAGCCTTTAGTTCCTCTGAATTTTACATAAACCAACCTTATCAGAACCCTAAAACACTAATACTATTATTATTAATAATAATGTGACTCCAGGGATATTCTTTAAAACTATTATTAATAATATTAATATCCTTATTACCAATAACACTAACCCTAAATATTAACAACAATATTATTATTAATAAAGATCATGCGTTAATAATATTAAGATTTAATTTTAGTATTAACATCATTAAATATTAAAACCTTATTATTAAATTTAATTTTAGGGCTCCATAAACCCGACTCTTAGGGTTTCCTCCATCTCTCTTTTATATTTATTGTTGCTCATCTCTTTATTTTTAACTTAGGATTTATATCCTGAAGATGGATCCTAATATGGACCCAAAACATCGAAAAACGAATGGTAATATTGTGGTTTCTTTGAATATTTCTGAAAATAACTCTCCCCACAAAAATCTTATTAATCAAAATTCAAAATAGTTGTGGGTATGCTTCTCACATTGCATTTTCCAACTCCCATATCGCATTCTCATGGATGTGGTAGGTCCACTAGACCTTTACTTCCCTAATGGCTTTATTCTGTAGCACCTTGACTTTCTAGTGCAAGATATGCACTAGTTTTACCTGAAAGTCCCCTTTTGGTCCCACTTGAATCATATTCCAATCATTGACATGGTTAGGATCATGTACATACTTTTTCAATAAAGACACATGAAATACATTATGCACATGAATAAATGCAGAAAATGCAAGCATATATGCATCTCTCCCTACCATGTCTTGTATCTCAAATGGTCCACAAAATCTCACTTCCAACATGGTACAACTTCCCAATTTTAGTGAACTTCTCCTTAGTTTCACTTTTATAAATATGTGTTCTCCCACTTGGAATTTTCCAGATATTCTTCCTTTCTCTGCATAGTTTTTCTTCCTATCCTAGGATACTTTCAAATTTATTTTGATTTTAATCATTTTCTATTCTATCTCCTAGAGCACTTCTGGCCCAAGCACTAATTTTTCTACTAGATTGTCCTAACTCATTGGAGTATTACACTTTCTATCATACAATGCTTCAAACTGACTCATTTTCAAGGATTATTGGTACCCACTTTTTTATGCAAATTAAACTAAGTGTACATATTCTTCTCATTTGGGTGGCTTATCCATGATATACATTCTTAGTGTGTCCTCAATTACTTGGTTTACCCTCTCTACCTTCCCATGTAACTCTGGGTGATATGTTGTGCTAAAATTTAAATTTGTTTCGAATCCTTTAAATAATCTTTTCCAAAAAAATTGAAGTAAATTTGGAATCTCAGTTGAATATTATTTCCTGAGGTACACCATGTAGCTAAGCAATTTCGTTAATGTAAATCCCTGCAATGTTGGTTTCCTTGTGTGTAAGATTCATTGGAATAAAATGGGTATCCTTTGTGAGCTTATCCTCCACTACCATGATGGAATCATGTTGCTTTATTGTTATGGGTAGCTTGGCAATGAAATCTATTGAAGCAACTTCCCATTTACACTCAGGAATGTGAAATGTTTGTAGCAATCTAGATAGATGTTCATGTTTAGCCTTTACCTTTTGACACTCTGTGCATTTGTTTATATATTCAACCACATTTTCCTTCATGCCTAGCCAGAAATATTGACCTCTTGTTGTTGCAATTGTCTTATGATATCCTGGGTAGTCTAAGACAATATGGTGCTTTTCCAACCAATCCATTCCAATTAGGATATGATAACAATGGTATGATATTCAAATGTGCAATTTTTCTCACTCTATTTAAATCTATTAGAAATCCCTTTCCAATCTCATTGATCTTTCTTTTGGATCCAATAGATAGCTAAACCAACCATGATATTTCAAGATTACTCTTTTTCAAATAAAATCTATCCACTAATTTTGGATCAATGTAGCTATGGCTTGCTTCTAAATAAATTAAAATAGAAACAATCTTATTGGTAATCTTACCTTCCACCTCAATCATGTGGGAGTGATGTTCAATCTGTTGATCTTCCAAGGCTGCATATATCCTTGGAATATTTTTTACCAGATCTTCAACTATAGTGTCTTCTTGAATATTGTGCATGGTCCTCATTTTGTCTCCCTTTTCAGGACAATATATGTACATGTGCTCTCTATTACATCCCCAACATTTGATCGGTGGTGTTGGTATTTTCCCTGGAATATTGTACCATCTTTGACACACTCTAAGTTGTTTGGATTTGCTGATATACATTAGGAATACTCCTAAATGATGGAGGAGGTTTAAATCATTTCTTCCTCTGATCCATCTTATCATTCTTCTTATCTCTCCAAGACTTTAATACTATTGTTCTTTCTTTGTTCTGTTCATATAGGTACTTAACCTTCCTTAAGGCCTCCTCCAGAGTGTTGGGTTGATCAAACTGAATATTAACTCTATAGAAAGATGGTATTCCAATTAGAAATATTTGACTTTTTAATCTTTAATGAATCCCACATATCTCAACAAATCTAAGAACATATTTTCAAAGAACTCTTGCATTTTTTTTTCATAATAATTCAATGAAAGATATTGTTGTTGGAAATATTTCTTGAACTGCTTCCAAGTGATATTATTTTCATTGATGTGTTTGAATTTATTTAGTTGGTCCCACCAGATATGTTACATCCCTAGCCACCAACAGGTCGGGAAATGCCACTAACACAACCTTCACTTGGCCTTTAAATATCTGATACCAATTTGTAACATCCCTAGCCACCAACAGGCCAGGAAATGCCACTAACACAACCTTAAATTATCCTTTAAAGATCGGATACCAATGTGTAACATCCCCATCCACCAACAGGCCGGGAAATGCCACTAACACAACCTTAACTTATCCTTTAAAGATCTCATACCAATTTGTAACATCCCCAACCATCAATCGGCCTGGGAAATTCCACTACTCAGCTCTGAATTAGCTTCAATACCAAACTGTAGCATCCCCGACCCTCCATAGAGACTGGGTAATGCTACCATTGCGAAACATTCACATATAAATATATAACATGCATTTTAATCGAAATAAAACACATAACACATAGTTACTGCTACCATACAGATTCAAATGTAATAGAAAGTAATTCATATACGCACAAAATACATGATAACATTCCAGTAGAACAGGCATGCATAACATAAAATTAAGCACGTAAATTAAGCAGGCATGATAACCTTCTATGAACCTCTCAGCCTTGGACTGCACTGCTCATCACTCTCAGCAGTAGGTCACCCCCAAGCTGGGACTAAGCTCTACCAGGCAAGGGAATCCTAGGATAGGAAAGGTCAACAGGAAGACACACAATTTATGAGGAATGTTTAACTCCCATGAGCCACTTATTCCCACTGCTCACAGACTCTCATTCCCCACATGCCTGTCCCACCCCAGGAGTATACACCTTCACTATCACACATGACATTACTTCGGTTTCTAAACCTCCCTTACCTTGGGATTCAACAACAGGACAGACCAGAATTCTTCGAGCTCTGTGGCAGCTATAGGACCCCTTCCAAGATTTCTCACTTCCTCCATGCACTCTCTCACCTGGAGAGAGTCTCTCATAGACCTGACAACCTACCTCTTCAACCACAACCACCTCCCTCACCTGGAGAGAGTGTTGAACACATGCCTGACAACCTGCTTCTTCATCTCCGTTCCAGCACAAGGAGGACAACAGTAAGGCTCAAAAAGTAACCGATGATGACAACAATCACACTCAGCCAAGGGACTGCGTGGCCAC
This sequence comes from Picea abies, assembly GCA_900067695.1. Lineage (NCBI taxonomy): Eukaryota > Viridiplantae > Streptophyta > Pinopsida > Pinales > Pinaceae > Picea > Picea abies. The sequence goes on along the minus strand of CBVK0101960766.1, from coordinate 6,215 downwards.
AAAAACCTACAGTTATAACACACATGACATAGAAAATTATGGTATGCTTAGGTTTCACATAAGACGCGACTCAGTCCACGGTTCTCACTGGGTTCAGGATGCGTGACTATGTAGAGATCAAATAGGTTAGATGACAGATCAGTCCACGGGTTTTTCCCACTGGTTTCAAAGTGTGCGAGTAGAGAACAAAACACAGAGTTCGAGTGCAAAGACAAAACGGGTTTAGATGGGAATCCCAACGAACTCAGGTCGAGTATGGAAGAATCATCGAATGACTTAGGTGAAGGATGGAAGATTGGATCGCCAACCCCCAACACAGATGACGATTCAGCTTTTAACTGCATGCGCCCATGTCAACACTTGTCTTCCTGGAGTTGCATGCCTTCCCTTTTGCACACATTCCTTTTCAAAGAACTTAGGAAAACACTTGGTCAATTGTCTACCTTAGCCTTTAGGAAATAATAATAAATTATTATCCCCTTTAGAGGTAAGCCCCCCTAGCTTGGCCCCTAGGCCCACACACTTATCCTCCTTCCCTTTCCCATCCTTGTGGAAGATTAGTCCCCCATCACTCTTTCTTCGTGGTCAGTTGACATGAAACAATGCTTATATTTTATTAATGATCTGCATAATTACATATACAAAAATCAGGCTCATGGCCTTTAACACCTAGGCTCTCTAGCCTAAATAGCACATAATCCCACCAGTTTATATACACTTGGCTCACCAGCCTATAAACATGATTACAATACATAATATAATTGGGGCATGTCCTCGGGGTATTACAATCCCCTCCTCTTATTTTTTCACTATCCTCAGTGCAACTTACTTACACAACATCAACAAGATTTCCAAAATCTTCAAAAATATGTGGGTATTTTGCCCGCATAGCATCCTCATGCTCCCATGTCGTGTCCTGAGGACCGTACCAGGTCCACTGGACCTTTACAAGCCTTATGGCTTGATTTCAAAGTTTTTTTCTCTTCTGATCCAATATGCACACTAGATGTACTTGCAAGACGCCTTCTTGCTCCACCTGAATCACATTCCAATAGATTAAATGATTAGCATCGGGTATATATTTCTTAAGCAATGAAATATGAAACACATTATGTACATTCATGGATGCAGGTAATGAAAGAATATATGAAATGTATATATATGTATATACAAGCAATTCTAATAACATTATAACCTGTATACAAGATACACAACATACAATAAATAAAGAATTGTACTTATCTTTTGATTGAGAAGACCTTACACATCAACATGGTCTAGACCAAGGTACCAAACCCCAGCAGCACTCTAACCAATGTTCTCTCTTCCCCACATGCTTGTCCCACCCCAGGAGTGTACACCTCTGTTGTCACACAGTCCATCGACTGCTACACCTCCCTTTCCATGGGCTTTAGCAACAGGTCGGACTAGAAGTCTTAGAGCACCGTGACTTGAGGAGTTCCAACTGCCCTCAAAGGTCTCCAATCAACATCTTCTCGAGCTACTCTTTGTAGTCAAAATTCCACTTTAATCAACATCATCTCATCTGCATCGCCCACATGCAGTTATCATGAGGAAACATAAATTAATTCATTTAGGAACTCAAACTTAGTTCAAAAGGGAATTCAATTTTTTCCCCAAACATGAAATTCCATTTCATAATTCTTCTTAGTTGTTGCCATATATGAATGTAGTCTTCCTTGTGGTTTTTCCACAAGCACCAGACTGCATACCATTTTCCTGCAAGGATTCATCTTGCATACTGCCAACAATTGTCAGTATTTAATGTACATTATAATTCAATTACAATATGTACAAAATCTTATGCAATGATATTATAATTTCTTGTACCTAGCAATTCAGTCACAATTACCAAACAATTTGATAAAATAGAATGACTCGTCATTCTATGCATATGCATGTTCACAATAATATCTGTAAATTCATTACTTCTTTTTCTGAACAAGAAAATTTCTTGTAGTCAATGATCATGTGATTACTTGACTTGCAACTTTCTCATTGCAATGTCTAGCAACTCCTGAAATGTCCTCGGCTTCATGAGTTCACAACATTTTAGTTGTTAGTAACAATTATTTCCATGCAATAATATATATGCATGTACTTACAAAACACATTCAGCGGGGTCTGTTGACCTCCTGTTCAAAGGATCTTTCAAACTTCTGAGTCACATTGAATCTTCGGGCTCGTGATTGAACCCAAAACAATTATACACATGCCCCCTTTTCTCCTTTAGGCACAGGTCCTAAAAGATCTGTGGGCTTATTCCTGCGCGCTTCCAAAACTCCAAGTTTCAGGTGCTATCCCCTTTTTCATTAACCCCTTCCTTCATAAGAATCTGGGCTATGACCTCATGGAAATATGTGATTGCAGGTGTGGGAAAGAGTGGTTTTAGGACAACCTGATTTTCTCCCTACAATTCACCTCCAGGTGCCACGCATCACTTTGTTAAAATTGTGGTATAAATTGTGGCCCGTTCTCAGATTTTTAATATCTGAGCGATTTCTCAACCCGCAATCCAGCTCGCCCATCGACCTCCAATCCCTTGGCAATGATCCATGATCAATGATTTCTATCTATCCTCCCTTGTATACCTTCTTTCCTCCTTCCACACGTGATCCCATATCTACACAATCTGTCGACACGTAGCTCCCTTCCAAATCAATGACTACAGTTGATTCCATCTCTCTGACCCTCGGGAGTTTCAACTCTTAACTATATGCTTTTCCTCGTATGGAAATCTTCCAGAGTGGAAGATATATTGACACCTATCCTCAACAACCGGACGGTTCTAATGAACTCTGGCTCTCCGACCTTCGGGAGTTCTTACGTCTCCACACACACAAATCTCTGGAGTGAATTTCCTCGGAGTGAGAGATCTTCTGCCCCGCATCCTCTCCAAATCAACGACCTTGATCCTCTCCAAATCAACGGTCCTTCGAACTCCTCCTCGATCAACGATCATGATCTCCTTCGAGAATTCGACACTTTAATCCTCTTCTTTCCTCCGGAGTGCTCCATACTCAGAGTTCCAAATCTGGAGCCACGTGTCCATTTTCAGATCAACGACCAAGATTTACTTGGGTTGTTTCTCCTCCTCCTTGTCCAAAAAATTCCGAAGTTATGGATCTTACGCCACCTGTCCTCCTTGATGATGAACGGTCCCAAATAACTTTGGGACTTCAGGACTTTGACAAGTCCACTTCTCTTGTGCACACAAGGGTTAAGTCTCATGCGCTTACCTCCGAATCCAACGGTTGTTGGTCCTTCACAATCAGACCTAACGAATGGAATATTTTACTCTTCTCTGCACTTCCTTTGTTCTACTAGACATTGATCTAACGGTCCAGGCTCCTCCCCACAACCGATCTGACAGTTGTTGTCACTCCTCGTCCTAAGATTTTGACTTATCCCGCCTTGGAACATTTTGTCAGTGTTCAAAGGCTTTTTCCTTTAAACTTTATCCTACGAGTCCACCTCCTGATCTCGTCTTCACTCTCGTAAGAGTTATCTATTCATAGCTTTCGGACTTACTCAGTCTCCTAAGGGTCTTGACCCTTCTGTTTCCTATCAAAGGAAAACTTCGTGCCCTCTTGGAAACCTTCTGCTCAAAGAACACCTTGTTGAGTGTTTTCTACAGAGTGTTCAATAGCTCTGTGAGTATCTTCCTCTCATACTCTTCTCCCTGAACTCGACAAAGATTTCTCTCTATGCACACTTGCACTCGCTCGATGCCCACCTGGAAGATCCCTATAGAGTTCTCAGTGACTCTATCTCTCTCTAAACTCAACACATATTTCTTCCTGTGCACTCCTTGCACCTCTGCTAATGAAGGTTCAACGACATCTCTCCTGAGCTTCTCTAAGGTTAAATTACCTCTGTCAACGAACTCCTTGCAGACAATGTACACTGCTTTCACTCAAAAACTCAAAGAAGAGAAACAATTGAAACTTATTCAATAGTTCACCAATTTATGCATTCAAAGCAATCTGATTTAAGAAAACGTTCATATTTCATTTTATTTTTGAGCTCTACTCTTCTCTGTAATCATTTTCAGGCACTATCCCCTTTCACTCAGTCCCAAATCCATGCAACCATGGGTGGTGGCCAAGTGATAGATCAGTGAGCGCTTACTCGGGCCTTTGGCCTTCAGCTTCGGAAGATTTCCAAGCACCACACAACAATCTCTCAAAGTTTTGGATTACTAAACTCGTGAAGTAGGGAAGATCATCAGTCCACGTCTACCTAACATCCAACGACTGACACTTACTATGGAACCTCATGTGTCTGCGTTCTGGGTCTTCGAGTCTTCAGGACTTCAAATCTTCGAAGGATCTCGCATCCACACATCCGAACCATTAGTCTTTGAACATTCCCAATCACCTTTGGTGACATCATTATGTCACATTACTTAAGGTTTTCCAATTGCGTGGGCATGCAATGGTGGTTTGGAGAAACCTACCTTTCATCCCGCAATTTTTCTGATGCTGACACATAACCCCTTGGTGAAACCGGGGTTTGGATTGTGGGACCACCTTGGAGAATTAACTCCCGTGCAACTTGGGTCCTCGTAATGCTTCCTGGCCGTTGATCTTGATGTATCGTGATCAACGCCAATGTGGGTCCTCTGAAATTTAACTATGTTATGTAACCTCAGCCCCACTAGCCATGCTCATACGAAAAGCCACATGGTGGAATTCTAGCGGCTAACTCGTGGCCCAATCATATGGGTGTCACATGTCATGTTCCATATGGAATTTCAACCTTCCATGGTTTCAAAACCCACTGGCATGTGGCACACATTCCATGTGTCCATGTCCATCCTAGTGACGTCATCATGACTCACTACTTCGGTTCTTTGGGAGATTTTTCCCTTCACTACTGTGTTTGACCTTTTAACATTGGCTTGATCCAACGATCGATCCCTCCTCTCCAGATCTATGGTGTATATCCACTTCGGAGCTTCGGGCTTCAAACCTTCTCTTATTTCTGGCATCAGAATTTACTGAAGTTGTGAAGTCCGAAGGGATTCTGAGTTAGTCCTTCTGCACCTTCCCCGGATCTGACGGTCATAAATAATTTCCCTTCCTTCTGAACAAATCCTACGACGCAGAACGTACTCTGTTACTCTGTGGATTTCCAAAGGAATTCACAACTAACTACCTCGCAACATTACCAGATCTGACGGATGTGAAGGATTCTCCTTCTCCCGAATAGATCCTGAGGTCCACATTACTCTGTGGCCCAACACCACTCCTGTCATGGTTTTACGACACCGCTACTCCTCTTGAGCTTCGTAACACGACCAAGGTAACTTCTTAGCACTCAAGAAGGTTCCGAGGTTCAAAATTGGTCCTCTAGACACAATTTACTCTTGAAACCTCGGGTCCAATGACCACTTATCCAGCCTATCTAGGTTCGATGTTAAAACCTTGGCTCTGAACTCGAATTTTGTCTACCTCGACAACAATTCTTTCGAAAGTTTTGCTTCATTTTCCACTAACATGGCCCATCCAGGCTCAGTGTTGTAACCATTCTCTGATACCAATTTGTAACATCCCCATCCACCAATAGGCTGGTAAATGCCACTAACACAACCTTAAATTAGCCTTTAAAGCTCCGATACCAATTTGTAACATCCCCAGCCACCAACAAGTCAGACAATGCCACTAACACAACCTTAACTTAGCCTTTAAAGCTCTAATACCAATTTGTAACATCCCCAACCACCAAGAGGTTGGGAAATTCCACTAACACAACCTTAACTTAGCCTTTAAAGCTCTGATACTAATTTCTAACATCCCCAACCATCAACTGGCCTAGGCAATGCCACTACTTATATTTGACTTAGCTGTGATACCAAACTGTAGCATCCCTAACCCTCCACAGAAACTGGGTAATGCTACCACTGCGAAACATTCACATATAAATATATACCATGCATTTTAATCGAAATAAAACACATAACACATAGTTACTTCTACATATAAAAATTGAGTAGTTATAGTATTTTTTTATCATATATTAATCTATAGCAAGTCTTGGGAGGATCATGTTCGACATGTTGACAAGGTGATACAAGTACTAAAGGAGAAACAACTAAATGCCAAACAATCCAAATGTTTCTTTGGGGTGAAGGAGGTAGAGTATTAGGGTCATATTGTATCTCATGAAGGTGTCAAGGTAGACCCTAACAA
>CBVK0101960728.1:0-10075 GCA_900067695.1 Picea abies | reverse complement strand
GTCATGTGGATGAGGTGTTATGGATGGAGGGAAGACTTTTGGGCATGGGGTTCATGACATACAAGGGGTTGTAGTGTCTCATTTATGGGTGCCTTTGTAGAGGGTGTGTTCCATCATCGTTTTCAATGCAACCTTTTTCCAAGCCCATTTGTTGCCATTTATTCTTTTAGGATGTTTCCAGGTTGAAGCCAAGGTGAGGCTTCTACCTAAGCATGAAATTTTTTTCCCACATTGACTCTAACCTGGTTACATCATGCTTCCCCAAGTGCCCAAGGTGGGGCTTCTACCTAAGCAATAAAAATAGTGCCCACACATGCTCCACCCTAGTTGGCATTTTGTCATTAATTATTCTTTCACAGGTCCCATGAGTTTCTTACGAGAGAAATTTCATTTTCCTCAGGATCTTTGGGCAAGCATCTAGAAAGTAAGTTATTGGATTTTATCTTTTTCCAGCTACAAGCCTCTGGGACTTCGACCCCTTCTTCCCATGAAATGAGGGACAACCGCTTCTTGGGTCAGTACACCGAAAAATACCAAAAGATAAGGAGATGAGGGGATGAAGTGTGGAAAGTGACAAGTATGGTCCGGAATGTAATGACAATTCATCAAGAGGACCTCCCAATAACATATCTATCCCTAAGGGTGACCCACTTACTAGGGATCATTGTCAACCACCAAAGTGAAACATGGAAAAGAGCACAATGTCCAAGCAAATGTCACATAATCAAAAGCAGTAGTAGGTGCAACAAACTCAAATGCCTAAAATATTGAAATGACACTCACCATAATACCTGACTTGTACCTCATGGATTAAGACCTAGTGTCTTCTGGAGGCCAACTGACATGGTGGATACCGTCCTAACAATCCTGGAGCTGTGGTGGTGAGATGGGTCTCTTTATTTAAAAGTGGACACTGTTGGTCAAGATTTCTCTCGGTATTCCATGTCTCCAACCTGAGGTCCTTGAGACACAATCTCCTTATTTATCCCTAGGAGTTGGGGATAACATCTAGCTCCTACTTGGGGACATGTACTTGCCGTAGAGTGCATGAGAACCCCAACATCTCTTGGTGGACATGTGCCTACACTGAAATGTGAAACTGTAAAATCTAGGGTGGGTCTATCACCCTTCGTCCATATACATCAAAACCAAAAATGAAAACTAATCTATAAAATAAAATTTTAGCATTTTTTAAAAGATTTCTAAACTAAACATGAAATCAATATGCAAGTAGAGCAAAATGAAATATGAAATCAAGCTAACTATCATGGTCAATCAAGATGCAAATGCAAGAAATCAAAATTTCCTACCTACTTACCTGGGGCCTTTGGGCCTTGAATATCAAGTGATAGGTGATGTCAGGTGAAGTCATACAACCAGTGAAAACAGTTGATCATCTCATCAAAGTATCCCCCCCTGTGCTTAATTATGTAAAACAACAAAGATAAGTCAAGCATGTAATGATCACGAGCATGAATAGATATATAATCATGAAATGAAATGAAACTCATGGAGATGGCTAGGAGGGAGGAAATCCCACTGGAAATAATATCTACAATTCTGATCATCCAAGGAATCCTATCTGAAGTGATAGCCACAAGCTCGATCAAACTATATATGAAGAGGGCTATCGTATATAGACGATGATTCATCTTCATTCGTGCACAAAGAGCCACTGCTTGTTGAAGACTGAGAGGAGATGAGAGATCAGAAGAAGACTGCATGACTTTCGGAGAAGAAGATAGGAGGTAAGGGATAACCTCATGTCCAGAGAAAGAAAAATGTTGCCTCTTCATATGCGAGTCCTTGTAAAAGTCTCAAAGATGAAAATGATTTCGCTTTGTAGAGTGAGATTTGGATTCCTCTAGGATGGCCACATTCTGGTGTTCGTCTAAAACTCAGGATGAAGGTGGATGAAAGTCCTCATAGAAAAAGTTTGCATCCCCAAAAGGATTTGCATCACAACTCCCAAGGAATGACCAAAAATCATCCTGAAAATGCTGCGACATGTCATCCTCAAATGGATGAAAAAAATATGTAACCATGTCATTATCAACCCGCCAAACATCTGAATCATATATGCATGAAGACCAGTCTTCAGAAGATGACAACTCAACCCCTTCTACTTGAGAGCTACCATCAATGTCGTAAACGAGGTCTCTATCAAAAATGAAATGACCAAAATCCCATGTGAGTCTCCTAGTATGTATGAACATATCTATATGTTCATCAACCATATTTATAAGATAACTAGTGTGACAAAAAATGATGATCTATTTGTCTTTATGTGCAAGAAGGACAGAGGCTAGGGCAACTTCAACTAGTTTTTTAATTACTTCTTTAACTTCACGTGTAGGAGGAAATCAAGGCTGGACAACCTCACCTTCATCAAGCGGGAGAATATACAACAATGTCTCAACCTATTGCTATTCGTCAGAATTCTTTTTTCTCTTTATGAACATGCCCCTCCATCGCCTCTTCATCGCAAGCGGCTTGATCCCTAATATTGAGTGCTTTGTTTGCCTTCTTTTAAAAGGATTTGTTGCATCCAAGGGATCCTATAATACTTCTTCACTTCCAAAGTCATGGCACAAAGTATCATCAATATCGTCAAAAGGGCCACAACTCATCATGTTCTCTTCTTGATGTGCAGTAGAAACAGAGGCCTGGATGTCTTCATCAAGTGGAAGGGTAGATATAAGCACTTCATCTCCATCAAATTTCTCGTTCGTATCTACAATATGATAAACTTCATGAAGATCTCCTTGGTAGCTTTCTTCAAGCATTTCTTCTTCTATTGTCTCATCAACCATCATAAAACCTTCTCTGCAAAGAGCGTGTTTGAGCTCCTGGAAAGTATCTTGCAAATTCCGAGTAGCTGGTCGATAATGCCTGAGAAATAATTCAATGAGAATGGTAGAAGATGGGATACTCTTTGAATTACATGAGTGTTCAAGCCAATTCCTTCAACTTGATTCCAGTGAAGATACACAAATTTTCATCATCACATCTTGATGTAGCACATTTAAGTTTGAAGAATACTTCATATAATTGATGACATGGGTGACTGCTAGAGATGGATCACCATTAAATTTAGGGCAACTTGCCCTCCACTTTGTAGGGAAATGATTTGGATATCCGGGGATATTCTGAACATCAATGGAAGGGTACACCTTATGGAATGCCCATGGTAAGTCCCGTGAGGCCATGGTTCCATTACTTAGGGTAATATCTCATTGGAGTCGCCAGATGAGAACAAGGATCATCAAAGGATGGAAAGAGTAATCAAGGAAATGTGGGTTCTTGGAAGGTGGAGTCGCCAGATGAACTCCAAGAATATCTCATCAAGGGTGGAAGAGGAACGTCCTTCAAGTGGAGTGGCCGGGAAAGCTAGGGGTAAAATATTTGGGATGGTAGCTTACCAAAGTTTCGGTAGGGTTCATAAGAGGATTCAAAATCCTCCCCAACAATGACACAAAAATGTTATCGCAAAAGTTGTAGGTTGGGAAAAGCCCGACCCAGTCCACAAAATAGTGACAACTAAGGGAAAACCTACCCACTGTCACCTTAGATAGGTATTCTCGTCACTTTAGAGATGAAGTAATCACCTCAAAGGAGGAATCTCGATGATCCTGGGGGGAATGAGATGGAAAATGAAGATATGAAGAAGGGTACCCCCATAGTTCAATGATGGAATGTGAAAAGGGATTGAAAAGAGTCTCGTAGATGGTGGAAGATATGCCACAACGTAGTAGACTTTCCAAGTGGTGTTTGTACCTGCCTGAGACACAAGGAAAACAAAGATACAACCCCAATATTATATTGGACAAGCAAGTTAATATTTTTTTCCCTAATTGTAGCAGTAAACAAAAATATATATCAGCAACAAAATGATAATAATATCTGAAAATAAAGTTGCTAAAAGTAGTTAAGATTGCAAGAGACAAGCTAGCAATGACTAGTTAGCTCAAGTATGAAAGAGAAAGACTTTAGCATGAAACAAGGCTGTAATAAAATAGTATTGCAGAGTTATAATTGAAGCCTTATGGATGTAGAAAACAAGTTGTTACAATAGTAAATTCAACCACCAAAACTTTCCAATAATCCACTCAAAACGTATGTTAGGGTTAGTAGATTGTAGGGGAACATTTTGGCAACTTTTAATGATTGGTTTGTGAGTTATTAAGGAATTTGTATTAGGGTTTATAAAGCCCTAATGGATGTATATGAAAATTTATGACATCATCAAGATGCACTTAGCCAAAGGTGACGCCCCAGTGGCTCAACCAAGCATATAAATCATAGAATTGATTCCAATTTAGACAACCTCAAAATCCCGAGTTTTCACGTTAACCAATGCAAGATTTTATTTCTCCATTGCAATTATTTTTAGTGAATTTAGCTATTGGTTTATTGATTCAAATAAATTAAGAGCTAACAAGTGCCATATCCTTGGGATTGTAAGCCCTTTTACTCCCCAAGGAAAGAAAATGTTAACTAGGAGATACTAGGAGGGTGTAAACCCTTTTACTTATCCTAGTAAAACCTTGTGGAACAAATAATTTCTAGACAAAAAATGATGGATAATGGTGGAGTGGTAAATCCTTATACACCCCAAGAAGCCTAGAAAATAAAACTTGTAACCAAGCAATGAATCATCAACAAGATTAAAATCCTTACCTAGTCCAAGAAATAACAAGATAAACCTCCTCTTACAAAGATAAATCCACCACAAATGCAAGAGAAAATCTCAAGGAGAGGCAGTGCACTACTTCTCCCACCAATCGTATGAAGAAACCATAACAAAATCCCAATACATGGAGATTTCCCAAAGAGGGCACAAATTTCAGCTAGGAAGGCTTCTCACAACAGGAGAACTATGATGAAAATGAGGTACAAATGATCTCTATTTATACAAAATTTTCTAAACATAGTTTGTCCACATAATTTACGGTAAACCAAAAGATAAGGGGTCAACAGCCCTAATATTTCCCCTTTATAAAATAATAATATTTAATTCATACGTTTGCACATGAAAGCAACCCTAAAACATGATGTCACCCTTCTTTTGGGTAACTTTTGGCACTTTAAGTCAAGTCGTTGGGATTGGAGAAGGGATGTTGGGCTTCCAAAATCCATATTCCAAGGTGCTAGGACCTCTCTCCACTAAATCAAGGTTCCAATCCTCATCAAAGTTCCAAGTGTCACATCACCACCACAACCTAGCCCATGTGTGACGTCAAGCTCCAAGAAGGTGATGTTTTTCCTCTTTCAAGCAAACCATTTGGCATATAGGGGTTAGGTAAGATACTCCAAGGTGTCATCTAGGCCTCCAAAATCATTTCTCCATGATCTGGCATGTGGTCCCTTGGCATCCAACCTATGGGTTTCAAGCCCCGTGGAATCCCAAGCTAGGCTTGTTCCTTGAAAATTGTCCACCAGTTGGGTCCTGCAAAAACAAATGGATATGCCCTCCAAGGATATCAAGTCAATGCATCATGATGAGTACTCCGTAAATCAAATCAATAAAATATCCATCTAAGCATGTATATCTAAACTACCTCATCAAAATAAACCAATGCTCAAACACCCTATGCAATTTGCCAAGTTTAGGTATGGAAGGGTTGACAAAACGACCTATTGGGTAAATCGTACCTCAAGTTTAGGGGTGTTTCCCGAGGGGGGATCCTTTTAATTCATGTGGATGAGGTGTCATGGATTATGGGAATAATTTTGAGCATGGGTTTCATGACATACAAGGGGTTTTAGTCTCTCACTTATGGGTGCCTTTGTAGAGGGTGTGTTGCACCTTTGTTTTCAATGCAACCTTTTTCCAAGCTCATTTATTACCTTCAATTATTTTAGGGTGTTTCTAGGTTGAAGCCAAGGTGGGGATTCTACCTAAGAAATAAAATTGTGCTCACCTTGATTCTACCCTGGTCTCATCATGCTTCCCCAAGTTGGAAACATGTTTGGGGATTATACTTAAGTAATAAAAACAGTGCCCACACATGCCCCTCCTTGGTTGGTATTTGTTATTAGTTATTCTTTTATGGTTCCCATCAGTTTTTATGAGAGATGTTTCATTGTCCTAGAGATCTTTGGGCAAGCATCTAGAACGTTAATGGTTTGGATTTTATCTTTTTCCAGCTACAAGCCGCTAGGCCTTCAACCGCTTCTTCCCATGAAATGAGGGACAACCCCTTCTTGGGTCAGTACACCCGAAAATCCCAAAAGTTAAGGAAATGCAACCTTTTTCCAAGCTCATTTATTACCTTCAATTATTTTAGGGTGTTTCTAGGTTGAAGCCAAGGTGGGGATTCTACCTAAGAAATAAAATTGTGCTCACCTTGATTCTACCCTGGTCTCATCATGCTTCCCCAAGTTGGAAACATGTTTGGGGATTATACTTAAGTAATAAAAACAATGCCCACACATGCCCCTCCTTGGTTGGTATTTGTTATTAGTTATTCTTTTATGGTTCCCATCAGTTTTTATGAGAGATGTTTCATTGTCCTAGAGATCTTTGGGCAAGCATCTAGAACGTTAATGGTTTGGATTTTATCTTTTTCCAGCTACAAGCCGCTAGGCCTTCAACCGCTTCTTCCCATGAAATGAGGGACAACCCCTTCTTGGGTCAGTACACCCGAAAATCCCAAAAGTTAAGGAGATGAGGGGATGAAGAGTGGAAAGTGACAAGTATGGTCAGGAATGGAACGATGACTCATCAAGAGGACCTCCTAGTAGCATCCCTATCCCTAAGGGTGACCCACTTACTGGGGCACAATGTCAACCACCAAAGTGAAACAAGTCAAAGAGTATAATGTCCAAGGAAACGTCACATAATCAAAAGTAGTAATAGATGTAACAAACTCAAATGCCTCAAATATTGAAATGGAACTCACCTTAATTCCTAACTTGTACCTCATGGAGAAAGACCCAATGTCTTCTGGAGGCTAACTGATGTGATGGATACCTTCATGACGAACCTAGAGCTATGGTGGTGAGGTGGGTCTCTATCTGTGCAAGTGGACACTGTTGGTCAAGTTGTCTCTCGGTACTCCATGTCTACTAAGGGCCTCAAGACATCATCTCCTTACTTATCCCTATAAGTTCGGTATAACAAAACCAATTTCTTTCATGATAAATAACCTTAGGGACTCAGATCTAAATTACACCATTACAAAAAATTAATCCTATACTCTTGTCAAGTCCCTCAAGCATTTTAGGACGTATGTGGGATACAACAAAATTAAAGATTTCATCCCTTACCTCGCTGTAAAAGATGTTTTATCGCAACAACATTGTCTTGGATCAAGGGAAAAATGGGTTTCACAAATAAAGGAATATGATTTGGATATTAAACCATCGAAGATAATCAAAGGCCAATGGTTGGATAAGATGTTGACATAAAACAATCAAGAATCCATAGAGATGGGAGAGAAGGAACAAATAAACATTGTTGTAAGTGAAATTGAGAATGAAAAATGGTATTCAGATATCATTTATTACTTAAAGAGCCTCACTTTCCCTGATCATTTGGTAGATCATAAGAGGATATCCCTAATGCCTAAAGCGATGAAGTATTGCTTGATAGAAGATGGTCTCGGGTGTGTGATCCTCAGATGTGTGAATAAGGAAGAGGCTGACAAGTTAGTTGTTGACCTTCATTCATGGTATTGTGGAGGTCATTTTTCAGCTCGCACTACTACCCATAAGATTTTAAGGGCAGGATATTATTGGCCCACTATTTTCTTTGACGCACATCGATACGTCAGATCCTGTCAATCGTGTCAGTTCTTTGTTGGGAAATAACTCCTCCATGCCCTTTCCCTTAAATCAGTTGTCATAGAAGCACCCTTTCAACTATGGGGACTAGATTTTATTGGTGAATTCAAGGACATATCTAGTAATGGTTGTCGATGGGTTTTGACCACCACTGACTACTTCACCAGATGGATACAATCCATCCCAACAAAGAAAGCAACATAAGAGGTTGTGATGAAGTTCCTTGAGGAAAAAAGTATCACTAGATTCGGCGTTCCTGCCATGATAACCACGAAAAATGCCAAATATTTTAGCTCGATGGCACTCAATGAGTTTTGTTTTAAGTATATAATTGTTTTTTCACACTCCTCAAATTATTATCCTCGAGGAAAAGGATTAGAGGAATCCAACAAAAAAAACATCATGAATATTGTGGGTAAAAAAAGAAAACTTGGGATAGCAAGATTAAGTATGCATAGTGGGAAGACCACACAACTACTAATATATCTACCAGGAAAACCCATTTTGAGTTGGTTTATGAATTAGAAGAACACCTACCTATAAACCTCTAGGTTCCAACACTGCAAATAGCTCAACAATTTATGATAGACAAAGAAGCATTGCAGGGGAAAATTGACCAACTTATGGAATTGGATGAAACTCAAAGAATGGATTTTGATCAAATGGAAAAGAACCAAGAAAAAGTAAAAGGGAATTTTGATCATAGAGAAAGGAAAAGAGATTTCAAGAAGGGGGACCATGTCTAAATGTGGGACAAGAGGAGAAAAAACCCTGGAATGCACCAAAATTTTGACAATCTGTGGTTGGGGCCCTACAAGATAGAGGAAATATCTGGGCCATACTCTTTTTATTTATGCACTACAGAAGGGAGGAGGATTCCATTACCGGTAAATGGATCCGTCCTCAAACATTATTTCCAAGGTGGCACTTGACTTCTTCAGGGCCCGGGCCTAAGTAGGTATTTCATATTGCTTTCCTTGCATTTGCATATTGGTTGCTCATGGTAGTTTAGTTGCATTGCATTTTTTATTTTTCTCTACTTGCATATTACTTTCATCATATTACATGTTTAGTTTAGAAATTTTTGAAAAAATGAAAAAGTTTCTTTCTAGATTAGTTTTCAATTTTGGTTTTGATATATATGGATGAAGGGTGACAGAACCACCCTATATTTTACAGTTTTATGTTTTAGTGTAGGCACAGGTCCACCAGGGGATTGTGTGGTTCTCATGCACTCTACGACGAGTACATGTCCCCAAGTAGGAGCGATATGTTATCCCAAAATCTTAGAGATAACTAAGGAGATGATTTCTTGAGGCCCTCAGGTTGCAAACATGGAGTACTGAGAGACATATTGACCAACAATCTCCACTTGCATAGACAGAGACCCACCTTTCCACCATAGTTCCAGGTTCATCGTGAGGGTATCCACCACATCACCTAGCTTACGAATGACATTGGGTATTTCTCCATGAGGTACAAGCCAGGTATTATGGTGAGTGTCAATTCAATATTTGAGGCATTTAAGTTTGTACATTTTAAATTGCTTTTGATTATGTAATGTTTGCTTGGACATTTTTCTCTTTTGCATGTTACACTTTGGTGGTTGAAATTGCACCTTAGTAAGTGGGTCACCCTTAGGGATAGGTTTCCTATTGGGAGGTTCTCTTGATGATTCATCCTGCCATTCCCAACCATACTTGTCACTTTTCACACTTCATCCCCTCATCTCCTTACCTTTTGGGATTTTTGGATGTATTGATCCAAGAAGGGATTGCCCCTCATTTCATGGGAAGAAGGGGTTGAAGGCCCAAAGGCTTATAAATGTAAAAGATAAAATCCAAATATCAACCTTCTAGATGATCACCCATGGATCTCGAGGACAATGAAATGTCTCTCATAAGAAAATAATGGGACTCGTGAAAAATAATTAATGCAAAATGCCAACCGAGGTAGAGCATGTGTGGGTACTCTTTTTCATGCTTAAGTAGAATCCCCACACATGAATTAAACTTGGGGAAGCATGATGTGACCAAGGTAGAGTCAAGCTGGGAAGTTTTTTTCATGCTTAGGTAGAATCCCCACCTTGGATTCAAATTGGAAACATCAAAAAAGAACAAAAGGCAATAAATGGGCTTGGAAAAAGGTTGCATTGAAAATGAAGGTGCAACACACCCTCTACAAAGGAACCCATAAATGAGATACTACAATCCCTTGTATGTCATGAACCCCATGCCTAAGATTATTTTCCCCATCCATGTCACTTTATCCACATGAATTAAAAGGA
>CBVK0101960707.1:0-10487 GCA_900067695.1 Picea abies | reverse complement strand
ATAATTACGCTATTATTGATTCACCCCCCCTCTCAGTAATCCAACATGAGTTTCAAGAACAATGTGTTATAGTAGAGTTCGATCAGATGGTATAAAAACATAAATAGAAGACTTGGAATGATAAGAATATCCATAACAAGATGTTAGAACCTAGTTCCTTAGCTTTGTTATATGATAGCATGTATCTAAAGAATGTTATATGATAGCATGTATTTAAAGAATCCCAAAAAACTCAAGATGATATGGTTAGGACTATCTCAGATAGTGTATGTTACCAGAACTAACACAGTGAAGCTAACTAAGTTGGATAATCACTCACATTGACATTAAACCATGCTAATAAACTCGAAATAAACTCTCCTTGAAACGGGTGAGAGATTTATTGTGCACATGACATAATTATTTTGATTATAAAGCACCTATTTTTTTCAGTATCAGTGTGTACACATATGCTATCCACGTGAAGGTAAACTAATGACTTTTATATTTAATTATTTTCAATGAATATTTATGAATAACAATTGCTCGAAATATAATTTAAGAAAAAGGTTTTTTTATTATTAATAGAACAACTTCTACCCAACTTTTGAGAATAATGATTTTTCTCATATTAAAACTTGTCTAACATTTTCTGACTCACTCAACATGTATTTATAGGGAGAACAGAGATATTACAACTTTACGGAGATGGCGAGGCATCTTAGGAGAATAATTATGCAAACAAATTTATTAACGTTGATGTCCCAGATACACAATAATGAGGATTATCTTCAACTTGATCATTTTGTCTCTAGATAGAACATAAAAAAGGACAGAGAAAAAAACCAACTGTAACGGACAAAACGACAATGCTATATTCCCATTCAATAGATTTTTTTTGCATCTTAACAGACAAAACAATGATGGTATATTCCCATTTAACAACATGTTTTTTGCACCGTTATAATTATATTCCTGGAAGTTGATGATGGTTTATTTGCATTGAATAGATTTGATTCACGAACTGGGTATTTACTTGGCGAGCAAACCCATTTCTCTATACAAGAAGAAATGAGATAGTAGAACAACTCTACAGAGTTGTTGGAAAATTCTCCTTGGGAATGTGTATTTTACTCTGACTGTAAATCGATGGTAAATTTGAGTTATTGAAGGCCCAGATACAAAGTCAATCGTTGACAGGAATCTTTGGGTTAAGAAAGTCTGTATTTAACAGTCTAATATCTCAAAAAAATCTTAATCTAGAAATGTGGCCAAAGCATGAGGAGTTGATTACAGGGATGAGGACCCCAACAAAAGGAAAGCAGCAAAAAACTTATCACAAGAAAACTCATTATTAATCCGCGCTAGCATAGTTTGTAGTTGCTTCGAAGGATCAGGAAGTATCTGGGATCACCCAATGATCACACTGAAACAAAGGAGACTTAGAAAAGTTTCAATATGAGAAAAAACGCCAAGCTCCAAAACTAGGCATTTAGTATGTTCAACCTGCAAAACCCAAGATAAAACGCATCAATAAAAACACAGTCACCGATGAAAGTCGGTGAAAACAAAAGAAATTTTACCATATTTTATTGACCTTGAGATGGCTTGTGCAATAACAGAGGGAAGAGAAACTACATCCAACAGTATCATAATGTAGTAGTTGTTACCTTCTCTTGAAAACTCCAAAATGATTGTCGTTTATAATTTTGGAAGATGTTTCTTTTCAATTGCTTCGGTGCTTCCCACTTGTGGTATGATACCAGACTAGGGGATTATTTCACCTTGCATTAACCACATCAATTTCAATTTCATGTGTTATGATGATCCCTAGGAAACTCAACACTAGCACAAGCTAGCACGTAGGTAGAATTATAATTATATAACTAGTGTAAAGTCATTTCCATTTTAAAATTATTATAAAAAATACGTTCATGAATTAATAAATGAATGGTCAGTTGGTTGGTTGGGGCCTTCAGTGTTTGCATGAGACTACGGCCTTGCAGCAGTGACAACTACAGCTAGTTTGCAAAGCAGTGAATATACGTTAATCTTCATCATATCTTAATATTTTGTACTCGATTCCTTCATTATAAATCTTAGAACCCATCAGGGACAGGTCGGAGAAGCATTAAACAAAACATATTTTTCTAGTTTGGTTTCCTGATTTCTCCAAAAGGATCCCTTTCAGCCTGAAGAAATGTTTTCCCTCTTTCATTTCTAAGGGTGATTTAGTGTAGCTTTGGTAGGAAAAGAAATCATATGGATTCTGGCATGAAATCTACAACAGATACGACCGTATTACAATGAGGCAACCCTAATTGTGTTATGTTTTGTTGGTCAAATGCACGTGGGTTAGGATTTTCTTGAGTTATTCAGTAGTAGTGGGAATCCAAGGAGAGCATCCATCACAAGTCGTAATAGCCAAAATATTTTTCCACTAGAAATAAATAAAAATATACCGAGCATGCAACATGTTGATAGTGCACATTTTCTCAAATATCCATTGCATGCGTGATTTCTTCTGGAAGTGTGGATCTATTTTGGAGGATCGATATTGCATAGGTGCAGTGGTTTCTTGTGTATATTTTATCTCGACATTTTTATTTGTGATTTTATAGCTTTAAATTTTCATCTAATTCTCCATCTATTGAATCTTCCAAAATGCTCACATCTTGCTTCCAACCAGAAAAGCCCAAAAGCCTCCAAAACAGGTACAAAGAATGTTTTGTACAACAACAACAAAACAGAAAGAGTCGACCCAAACAAAGTCCACCCTCCTAGCTCAGAGCCGCTTAACAATATTTCTCCCTCCCTTTATGTGCCACCACTGCTTCATGGCTGCCCCATCATACCATAGTTGAGAGAGACACAGACCAGTCTTAAATAAAGAAAGGGCTTTTCCTTGCTTTTCAACCCCGACCCATCTGTGTAGAAGTTCGAGAGGTCTCTTGGCATCTATATGTATGGTAACTGTAATTACTTATATAATTCTCAATGACTTCTAAAAACTATGATAATGCTACTAGTAGCTACCCATCTCTATGGCCAGAGAAAGGGAAATATTATAGACTTAATTTTTGCAAGTTCATTACTAAAATAGGTAAGATAATAGAAGAAATAATATGGCATTAAAGATAGTAAAATATGTACAGATAATGCAGGAAACCATTAATGCAAAGCTCAAAAAGGTGACCAAGAACTTGAGTTCTAAGAGGGTGGTGCTTCCTTGCAACCTGGACATTACCAGGTAACCTTACTTATATTTTTTTGGTCATTTCCTGTAATAGAAAAATGAAAATTGTTAGGCACGGAGAATGTTCTATACAGACCCTGAAACCATGAAATGTAAGGAAGAGCTTGAGTTCTAATATGTGGTGCTTCTTTGCATCCTGGTGATGCTTCCTTGCAGCATGGACATTTATTACTAGGTACCCTTGATTATAATTTTTTGGTCATTTCCTGTAATATAAAAATGAAAATTGTTGAGGCAAGAGAATTGAAAATAATTTTTTGGTCATTTCCTGTAATAGAAAAATGAAAATTGTTGAGGCAAGAGAATTGAAAATCGCTCAGGCACAAAGAATTTCATTATATTGTTTTGGTCATTTCCTGTAATAGAAAAATGAAAATCGTTGAGGCAAGAGAATTGAAAATTGCTCAGGCACAGAGAAGAGAATGTTCTATTCAGACATGAAACTCTAAAATGTAACAACATATTATATACTTAATTTTTTCAAATTCGTTACTAAAATAGGTAACATAATAGAAGAAATTGTATGGGATTAAAGACAGTAAAATGTATGTACATTTGATGCGGGAAAACATTGATGCAAAAGGTCATGCAGAGAATGTTCAGGCACAGAGAAAGTTCTATACAGACATGAAACTCTGAAATGTAGAGATAATGCAAGGAAATTGAGTTCTAAGTTGCATCCAGCATTGGTTGAAGAAGAGCCAGCCAGCCAACCTTGTGGTTGCTCAAAATTGTAGGAATACTAGGTAAGAAGAAGGAGAAGTAGAGCACATGTCACAACACATGGATAGCATGTGGACGTGCGGATTGCCAGATACAAGAAACGTGTGACAAGGCCACTCATGGACATTCCAATGTTTAAGATGGCAAAAGAGGACTTAACATTTAATGTCAGGATGTAATGCTAGACTTAGTTCTAGCATTACTTGACTTTCTCAACTTTACTCATCAAATATGAGTTTGAAAGTTATTTTAAGGTAAGATATAGTTAGGATGTGCCTCGAGAAGAGGCCAAATAAGGCTTCAAAGTTAAAAATTTGGCCTAAAAACCAAATGCCACTTTCAAATTTTCATTCAACTCTTAAAACTTTGGTTTAATTACTTGGTTTCTGTGCCATACTAATGCAAAAATGAAAAATCGATTACTATTAGTCCCTGCAGCCTGAAGGGCATGGACTAATAATGAGATTTGATCCATATCATAAGTCACACTACTTCATTGTGGCACAATCCAACCCATTACTCCATCATGTAGCAGTGATAACGATGAGCGAAAACGATCGAGTGATGACATCAAGAAAAGGTAGGAAATCATAAATGTCATTCAAAATATTTGGCATGAATATTGATGCACTAGGACATAACACTATAGGGCCCACTTGATGTCAAGGATCAATATAGAAGAAAATTGGGATGGAAAATTCCTAAGACCCTCAATGGAAGATGACCCGATAACTACAAACTTATCTGGATGGAATAACAAAGATATAATAGAGACATAGTTATCAGAACAATTTGCGAAGATAAAATCTTACAAATTCTCAATAAAGGACGATGCAATCAATCAATAGGCCTACATCAGGAACAAACATGGATAAAAAATATCCAAAGAAATGGGACATGAAAAAGCCCATGAATACCTGACAAAAAGAGGGTGGTGGATCTACAAAAGAGGGGAAAAGAGGTGGTTGCTATAAAGGATAGATAGTGGGAACCAATGGGGCAGTCGCAGGACTTTTGGTTGGGAGAACCATTCTGTGATATGACGTGACTCACAAAGGAAGGCCATACCTATTTATGGTCCCCTAATTGTGATCATGAGAGGCGAAAATGGATCCTCCGGTCAAAAGGCAAAATAAGCACAAAGGAACTTCATTCAAGGCATCAAAAAGTTTTCCATCTAAAAAGAAAGATTGCGAGTGGAAGGAAAAAGGATGATGGAAATGACTCCCGAAAACAAGGAAATAATGAGCATTTATGACAATAACACACAAATTAGGGAAAGATGGCATGATAGGACAAAAGCATGCAAAAACACAGTAAAATTAAGGAATAAAATAATATGATGATGGAATGCCATAGATACAAGTGAGCCTAAAACATATAATGAAATCCAAAGATCAATTCTTCCATAATGGTAATTGAGAGAACATGAAAACCAACGAGAGAAGCCAAATAATGTAGAAGCAAGGTTGAAAGGAGCATAATAGTTAGAATGATGATTTCATATACAAATAGCAAGATCCCGGATGAAAAATTACTTAGAGGCATAATGAAAGCCAAGAATAAGAAGTAAATGGAACCCATGTTGTTATTCAGAGTATACCAAGCAGGTGTATTCCTAGAGCGACAATGATACTAGACTTAGTGTTTTTAGCAACCAAAGCCTATGATCCAAAAAAAAATTATTTGGGAAGATAATACGTAGACCGTAACACCCATATTAACAAACACAATAAGGGAAGTTTTTAAGATCCAATGGGGCACAAAACTATCGAATAAAGAGATATTCAAAGAAAGGAACAAAACCTATCCAATTTGGTTCCAAGGAAAGTTAGAGATGAGGACATGAAAAAAGAAAAATAAGGCAATGTATACCACCAACAAACTAAGTTTTAAACACCAAAAGAACGAGGACTAGTTACTCAATAGAAATTTTGGTCAAGAAAACAAAAATGTATGGCCAAGAGAATGGCTATATCTATTTTCTCGAATTACTCAAGAATTAAACTATATTGAATGGGAAAAGATGATTGTAGTTGAACTCAACACCAACTCAAAGAGGTAAAATATGACACCCACTCTAAAGTTTTCATGCACAATTATTTGTTTTGGCCAGTTGCAACATTAGCTCCACCCTTGAGGTTTAGGGAAAACTCAAGAAATGAGCATTTGTGAATTCCCTACCATTACAAAGTCATGTGGAAAAAATACCTCTCTTATTTTTATCGAGATGTAGAAGATGACATGCCAAGATGGTATCGAATGATGGAAGGAAAAGATGACAAAAAAAGGCCAAGATTTGAGACATAGGCCCAGCTGAGGATAGAAGAAATTAGTGATTGATTTGAGATGGCAGACTACTCATACATTAGGGTTTAGGGATTTCATGACCACCCCACAACCCTGAGAAGATATGTGAGAAATGTGATAGGATTAGAGAACAACGGAGGCAAGTCATGATTACAAACATATATTTATAAATCAAGAATCATAAAGGTGCACCCTAGAAACCACCACAAACATGTGTAGGGGAATTATTTACTAAGTGATAAATAAAGCATTTGGTCATGGAAGCCTATCAACTCGATCTCGGTTTTATTTTAGTGAAGTTAGAGTTTTATGACCTCGTGAATACACTAACAAAGAATCATATGAAGGGAATTTCACTTGGATAAGACAACCATACTAGGAAGAGGATCTGAGAAGAGTACAAAGATCAAGCAATCAAGGGCTAGTGAAGAAAATTCCAGAGCTTTTTGATGAACAAATCGAAACATCAGAATAAAAAAGACTCGGCAAAGAGGAGGAGGAAGGGTTTAGCTTTTATGCATCATATGAGGAAGTAGTTGAGCCAAGTAGAAGGAAACCTATAAAAAATATGATGAACCCAATTACCTTAGAGGTGGGAACAACAAAGGGACAAGACCAATGGAATGAAGAGATTAACCAAGAAATGGAGGAATTCATTGCAATAGCAATGGAATGAAGAGATTAACCAAGAAATGGAGGAATTCATTGCAATAGTAAATCAAAGAAGCCAGACAAGGAGAAGATGAGAAACCAAAGGGATAAGAATAAGGAGGCAAACAAATATGAGGTCAAGCAGGCAAGACCACCATGATTAATTAGTAAGAAAAATATAAAACAAGTACTGGCAAAGATAAACCTCATAAGAAAGGAAGTAGTACCTAAATTAGAGCCAAAAACAAGAAACTAGTAGAAGAGTAAAGAATGGTTCCCGAGAAAGAACAGAAAGGTTGCTAGACTAGTTGACAACAAGAAAGGTTGGAAGAAATTGAGAGTAGAAAGTAAGGAAGGATTGATTACGAACTTGATTCATATATTGAAACCAAGCCTAGGAAAAGGTAAAGGAATCTAGCAGGGGACAAATCTAGAAGGGGTAGGTGATAAATTGACTGAAATACTCAAGCAATATACAAATCCTATGCACATCTTCAATGATGATAGGAAGAAGTGTTATAAAATCCAAACCTAAGGGATGGACTAATATATAAGAATCCTAGAATATAACAAGGAAAAACAATCCAAGATCAAGATCTTGAAACATAGAAGAAACCAACTCCAATTGGAAAACTAGGACCAAAACGAGGAAATGGAACATAGGAAAAGGGAAATCGAGCAATGGGAGCATATTACAAAAAGAAAGAAATAGGAGGAGATTAATAAAAAGGAGGAAGCAACAATCTGATAAACCTGAATAAGAAAAACCAAGAAAGAACAAAGAAAGGGGACAAAGAGGCAAAAATTAAAAGAACAGAAGAAGTAAAACAATTGAAAATCAAACAACTCCAAAACATTGGGTTATCAAAAGCACAAGAAAGAAAAAGGACATGAGAGGAGCAAGATGAGTTAGACCAAGGAGGCTATTATTATGATAAAGATGATGCAGATACTGATCAGGAGGCTTAGAAAGAAAAGGAAAACAAGAAACAATGAGAAGAGAAGCAAAAAAAAGAAGAACAGAGGAAGTAAGAAGAGCAAGAACATAATAAGCAAGAAGAAGAACAAAGAAAACAAGAAGAAAGAAAAGCATAAGAAGACAAGCATAGCAGAAGAAGCAAGTGGTAGAGAAAAAAAAGAAGTGAGGAGAGGCCAAACGATAGAAAGAAAAGGAAAAGTAAAGAGAAGAAGAAAGAAGAACATAAGAAGAGAGGAATAAGTAGTAAGAAAAGTAACCAAAGGCATAAATGCAAGCACAAGGAGTAACAAAAAAGAAAGAGGAGGTAGTAAAATTTGTTCGACAAACAGGGTATTCCCACATAGGACAAACACCTTCAATAACCACTCACACAACTAGATCAAAGATCAACACACAAATGTTTTCACTTTGTTAAAACCTTTGAAGAGAGAAACAATCCACGACCCCAACCAACATGGCCACTTGAGGCAATATATTAATGCAAAAGAAAAATATTTTGCAAGAGAGCTTCTCACAATCGATCATCAGTAAATGACCCTCCATGCTTTTTAAATAGAGGTCATGGACCAATCGGGTGTCAAGCCATGGATCAATATAGCCGTTATGATCGAGGAGGATATGAGTCGTTGGATCACTCTATGTCTAGAACATATCTTGACCATCATATTACATAACTTAATGTGTACTAAAGAAACACATTAAGAAACACACTTTTACCTAAACACAGATTAGACCAAATTGATCTTAACTAACTCCCAAGTGAATAATTATCCTAACAAAATCCTCCAAGGTAGCAAAATAATTGAGACTTAATCAAGTATACAACCAGGGAACTAACTCAAGTCAGGGGAAAGAGTCAAAGGTGGTAATACAATCAATCTCATAGAGGAAATCAAAACTCGAACCAAACTCAATAATTAGGGCTTCTAGGAAAAAGGAAGAAATTGATACAAAATTTGTTGGCGGGAAAACAAACATCATATTAATTTGAAGTATAAGCTCATTTTGGAAGGAAAAGGCAAAGAGCTCATAGACAAAGTGCATACACAATTTTCATATGATAAATACATAGGAGTTCTAACAACAATAATGGGTCATCCCAAAATTATTGAACAAACCACATATCTTAATGGTGGGGCATCGAATTGTACTATATGAGTTACAAGTCGAAACCTTAAGAGATGAAAACTTGAAAATCACATGGGTGGGCCATTAAACGATGACCAAAAGATACAGGGAGATGCAAAATGAGATTAATACTAAGGATAAGGAAATGCAAGCTCTTCAATAGAAGATAACGAGATTAGAACATATATTGGGATACATGTTCCCAACCATGGAGTTTCCAAGGGGAATTGCGAAAGAAGTGGAGATTTGGATAAAGCTAGAAGTAATGGAAGAGAAAATGTGCTTGGAGGAAGGAACATAGATGGAAAAAAAAAATGATGGAGCAAGTGCAATTCGATGGAGCAACAATGATGGTAAAAGAAATGGCAAGGACAATGCATCTCTAATTGATAACATAAGACAAGGAACTCTATAGTGCAATAGATGAACTCTAGGATAAAGAACACAACAAGAATGATAAACACAATAATAAAATTAGAAGAGGGAATTTTTCAAGACATCATATTGAATAATAATAAGTGCAATTCGATGGAGCAACAATGATGGTAAAAGAAATGGCAAGGACAATGCATCTCTAATTGATAACATAAGACAAGGAACTCTATAGTGCAATAGATGAACTCTAGGATAAAGAACACAACAAGAATGATAAACACAATAATAAAATTAGAAGAGGGAATTTTTCAAGACATCATATTGAATAATAATTTGGTGAAGTTCAAACCTAAAGTATGTAAGGAGGAATTTTTTGAGCCAGGTATATTCAAAATAAAGGCATGAATCGCAAAACTAGCAACTCTACCTGAGAAGGACATAAATATAAGGCATTCCAAGTAGTGGCAAAATATTAGAATGGAATGGGGATCTAGTTGTTCAAAACATATGAAGGTATTTGACTAGCTATTGAAGGAAGTAGAATTAGAGAAATCTTTGACTACAACATGAAGCCAATTAGAAGAGGATTTTGTGTAGCTTTGTTGTCAACCGCATATCCTAGGGAGAAGAATTCATAGACGATATATTGAATAGAATATTAACCACTTAGGAGGCCAAAATCATAATCAACATGGTAAAGGAAGACCTCAAACAATTTTTGTTGAGTCCATAAGAAGCATGGAGGAAAAACCTCCAATAGAGCAGATCAAAACAAATATTAAGATACATACAAGTACAAAAACATTGGGACGGGTAGCGGGAAATGTCTCATGCATTGGCCAAACAAGCAATAAGAACTCCAATTCAAAGTATTGGAGGTGATTCCAAAAACCAAAGAATCTTATGAATATGATGATCCCAAGGAAGCACAAAAGTAAAAGCAATATGGTGTAAAACAAGCACAAAGGAGTATCCAACAGGATACCAAACATTCTAGGGACAGATAGTGTTGGAGGTAGATAACCCCAACAGTCATGATAGTAACCACATATGGGGTGTGTGTGTGTGTGTGTGTGTGTGTGTGTG
>CBVK0101960651.1:0-10302 GCA_900067695.1 Picea abies | reverse complement strand
TAACATCCCCCCTTAAGAACAACTTGGGATAGGATTGAAGGATTTACAATGGTGACACAATAGGAGAAGGAAGGAGGCATTAGAGCCTATCCCCCCTTAATGAAAACTTCCTGAACTCCTAAAATAGATCGAAGTTTGGAAAACTTTGCTTCTTTAAGAGACAATGCGAAAATGTCTACAACTTGATCTTCTGTAGGGAAAAAGTGCACTTCAATAACTTGATCATGAATGAGCTTTCTGATGAAGTGCATGTGTAACTCGATGTGTTTTCTACACTGATGTTAAACTGGGTCTTTGGTGAGCTTGATGGAACTCTGATTGTCACATCAAAGGTTGGTCGAATGGTACTGCTGGAATCCAAACTATGAAAGGATTTGTCGAAGCCATAAGGCTTCTTGACTTTCATTTATTGTTGCTCGGTACTCTACTTCTGCTGAAGAAACTGCAATAGCTTTTTGTTTCTTACATACCCAAGTGACAGGTCCTGAACCAAGGCTGGAAACATAACCTGTAGTAGAATTTCGATCATCAGGGTCACTAGCCCAATATGAATCAATGAAACCAACCAATAAAGGAGTCCCCCCTGAACTGTAATGTATCCCGAACTGAACTGTACCACAGACATGGTGAAGTATCCTTTTAGTTTCTTTCCAATGGCTTTCATGGGGGTTTTGCATATACCGAGAAACAAGACCAACAACAAAGGAAAGATCAGGACATGTATGAGTCAAGTATAAGAGGTTACCAACTAATTGACAGTACAGGGTGGAATCAATTTCGGGAGAAGTACAGATGGCAGTAAGCTTGACTCTGGACTGGAAGGGAGAAGGGGTTGGTTTACAATCGTCCATGTGAAAGCAATGAATAAGGTCACAAGCATACTTAGACTAGGAAAGAAAAATACCTTTATTGGTTTGCAAAACTTGAAGGCCAAGGAAATAGTGCAAAACGCCTAAGTATGTCATTTCAAATTTCTTCTTAAGGTTGGTTTTCACATGGTTTAAAAGTTTTTATTCACTACCAGTAAGGATAAGGTCATCAACATAAAGGAAAAGGATTATGAGATGGCTTCCTACTTTCTTGGTATAGACATTAGGATAAGAATGACATCTAGAGAATCTAGTGGCAATAAGAAAGTTTTCCATTTTGGAATACCAAGCTCGGGGAGCTTTCTTGATACCATAAAGAGATTGCTTAAGGTGGCAAACAAGGCTAGAGTCATTCTAGACATAGCCAGGAGGTTGTTCCATGTAGATTTCTTCGTGCAAATCTCTGTACAAGAAGGCAGATTTAAAATCCATCTGATGGACCTCCCATTTATGTAAGGAAGTAAGGGAAAGAACAAGTCGGATGGAATTCATTTTGGCTATAGAGGCAAATGTTTCATTATAGTCAATTCCTTCAACTTGGGAAAATCCTTTGGCAAATAGTCAAGCCTTGTGTCTTTCAACACTTCCATATGATGCATACTTAGTTATATAGACCCATTTACATCTGATAAGTTTTCTTCCTTTTGGAAGAGGTACAAGATCCCAAGTATCATTTTCCATTAAATAATGATACTCTTCATTCATTGTTGTATCCCAATATGGATGACCTGAAGCTTCTACAAATGTCTCTGGATCATGTGTTTCTGAAACTTGAGCCAAAATAGAAGAGGCTCACTGGAACTATGAATGTTTCTGATGCTGATTTGAAGGATCACTGACAAGATCACTAACTGATTCTCGTGTTGAACGGACCCATCTAGGAAGTGGTGGAGCTAGTGCTAGTTCAGTTTCAAAGGACTCATCTGGAGGAAGGTGAATTGGTGGAGGTGGATTTTCATCCTCACTGTCATTATTTGAAGAATAAACCATAATAGAAGAAGGCACAAGCTCCAGATATGGATCACAATCCAAAGAAGGCACAACCGTCGAATTAGGATCACAAGCCAAAGAAGGCGCAAACGTCGAATTAAGATCGTAGGCCAAGATATTTTCATCAAATTTAGCATCTCTTCTAATAGTAATTTCATTACAATGTGTTTGAAGAAGTCTATAACCTTTGGCATCTTGAAAATAACCAACAAATATACAATTCTCACTTTTAGGCTACAATGCTTTCCTTTTCTCATCAAGAATGTGCACCCATGCTATACTTCCAAATACATGGAAGTGAATTACATGTGGTTTAATTTTAGTCCAAGCTTCTTTCGGTGTTATATTTTTAAGAGCCTTTGTGGGAGTGTGATTTACTATGTAATTTTCACAATTGATGGCTTCCGCCCAATACTTTAGACTTAATCCCTTAGATTGGATCATACAATTATCCATTTCTTTTAATGTGCGGTTCTTTCTCTCAGAAACACCATTTTTTTGTGGTGTATATGGAACAGTGTGTTGCATTTGGATTCCATGTGTAGTGCAGTAAATTGTAAAATTATTTTTCACATATTTGCCTCCATTATCTATTCTTAACCTTTGAATTTGATGTCCAGATTTCCTTTCTACAAGGGCCTTGTAGGCCAAACACTTGTCAAAAACTTTTCTCTTAAATTTTAAGAAGTAAACTCAAGTACATCTAGAAAATTCATCAATGAAAGTTAATAAATAGTTGGACCCAGAAAAAGAAGGAGAAGAAAGTGGACCACACAAATCACTATGAACAAGCTACAAATGACCCAAGGTGTGCCAAGAGGCACGTTTTTCAAAATTGTCACGATGATGTTTGTTGAGAACACAACTGGCACAAACACCATCTATGTATGAAACAAGAGGAAGACTAGTCACCATCTGTTGATTACATAGTTTTTGTAATGAACGATAGTTTAGATGACCAAACCGCTCATGCAAAAGTTTTCTCAAGTCATCGCTATGAGCAACAAAAACTGATGAAAAAGATGATGACCCAAAGTTGTCAAACTTGTACAACCTAGTAATATCATCAACAATTCCAGTTGCAAGAACATGCTTAGGATCTTTTAGATCCTTGATTACACCTTCGTGAGGTGAAAACTCTACGGTTTTACCTTCACCTGAATGAGTGATTTGATATATTGATAGAAGGTTACAAGAAAGACTTGGAACACATAATACATCATTGAAATGACCATTTTCTACTTGAATTGTTCCATATCACTTAACACTAAGAGATCTATCATCACCAACAAATATTTTCTTGGTGTTACATTCATTTAGAGTAGAAAACATGTCTCTATCCTTAGCCATATGATAAGATGCTCTGGAATCAATAAGCCACTCATTAGAGGAAGAAGTAGAAATTGTATTGAAGGAGAAAGCAGAAGTAGAAAGTGCATGTCCATGACGAGAAGAAGAAGAAGTAGGATCAATACTGATGTTGTGATTCTTCATCGTTGCTTCTAAAGCTACCATCTTCTTGAAACATTTGGACTCAGCATGACCATATTTATCACAAAAGTTGCATTGTCTGTCAGTCTTCTTATTTTTATATTTTTCTCCTTTGTCTCCATTAGGAGAGGAAGTTGTTTGAGTGGGTTTGGAACCCTTATATTTCTTTTTTTTGTGGCGAGGATGTTTCTTCTTGGGATTCT
Source organism: Picea abies (assembly GCA_900067695.1). Classification (NCBI taxonomy): domain Eukaryota; kingdom Viridiplantae; phylum Streptophyta; class Pinopsida; order Pinales; family Pinaceae; genus Picea; species Picea abies. The sequence goes on along the minus strand of CBVK0101960651.1, from coordinate 6,749 downwards.
TGGGTTTTTCTTTTTGTTGGACAACTAAGGATTTTTTGGAGGTACTTGCAATGCTTATCACTCCAAGTTGTACAAGCTTATCTTGCTCTCTAATCAAAGCATCACAAAATTTATCAAGACTTGGTTTTTGATAAGCTGTCCCTAGAGCCTCATGCATGGCATAAAAGGTAGATACAAACACATAATATGAACTACCTAGCTTAGAAAGAATAAGATAGATGCAACGATCTTCTTCTGTCTTTATCTTACATTCTTCACATAAAGTTCTGAATGTTTTAAACTTAGATAGATAGTCTTCAATGCAAGAAAAATCATTTGGACTTAAAGTCATTACTTGATTTTCTAACTTTTGTGCTCGAATAATATTTTGTTTACCAAACACAGATTCAATCTTTTCTGAAGCTTCTTTAGGTTTATCAATTGATTGAATATGAAACCTTAAATCAAGAGAGATGGACATTCCAATTAATCCACATGCTTCATCATTCCTATTATCCCATTTGGCTTTCTTATCAACATCAGTGGGTGATGTTTCCTTTCCCAAGGTAATCTGGTACAAGCCTTTACTTCTTAACAAATACTCCATATGGGATTTCCATTGGAAGTAGTTGGTGCTGGTAAGTAAGAGATTACTTGTAGAAGCCATATTAAATATGTAAATAATATGGATTTAAAAATTGAAAATTTTCATAAGAATGGAAAGATCTCGAAAATTGATGTGGTTTAAAAAAATGGCACTAAAAAAGGACTTCAGATGTGAGAGTTATGCCCTTTTTAAAAAAATGCATAAACGATAACCAAAGGACGACGTGGTGGTGTAAGTCACTTTATGAAGTGACCCACTTTTATAAAGAGAAGTGGGGATCACTTTTACAATGAAATTACTTCATGCAAAATAAATAACTCTAAAATAAAATATTAAAGCTACTTATAGTGAGTGAAATACACTTTACAATTTTAGCATGAACTTTTTCAAAAAAAAATTAACAAAAGAGAGACTTGAACTCAAGACCTCTTACTTTATAAGGAAACTTTTAACCAAATGGTCTAGAAAAACATATTGTATTATTTCGCAAGAGGATTGGAGGTGTTGTTGTTGTTGTTGTTGTTGTGGAATAAAACCTTGGAGAGCGTGCTAAAAAAAAATCTCTTTTCACACAAGAAAAAAAATTCACTTCTCAATGACAACAAGGGTTAGATCTCGGTCAGCTTACCCAGAAGATGCATCTTTTCCTATCTGTTTCTGATTTTCCGAGATCGCACAAGGCATGGGGAAAAGAGAATACACAGATCTAAAAGAGTAGAAACCCAAAAACAAATAATATAAAACTGAAATAAAACCAAAACAATACTTTGCAAAATTTTAAAAAATGTGTATTCAAGCTTTATACCTTCGGATCTGACTGTAATAGTCGTATCTTGGGAAAACGAAAAACTTTCGAGTGAAACTAAAAGTGTTCCAAACTGAAATGAGTGCTTCGAACGCATTGGAACAATCCTCTCACCCCAGAAATGTATGGAAATGACATAAAATGGAGATGAGGAAACTCAGCTTCACGATTTCAATCTACAACAGGAGCGGGTCTTCAAACATGCTCTGATACGATGTTCGACAACATGGGTATTCCAAAAAAGGAAGAACACCTTCAGTAACCACTCAGGTAACCAGATCAAAGATCAACACACCGATGTTTTGATGTGGTAAAACCCCTACGGGGAAACATCCATGGCCCTAGCCAATGTGGCCACTTGGAGCAGTTTATTAATGAAAAAGAAAAAGATTATTGAGAGATTTTACAAGAGATTTTCTAACAATCGATCATTGACAAATGACCCTCCTTTCTCTTTAAATAGAGATCATGTACCAATCGGGTGTTAATCCATGGATCAATGGCCATTAAGATCAAGGAGTGTATGAACCGTCGGATCACTCTATGTCGGGAACATATTGTGACCATCAGATTTCCTAACTACAAATGCATACTAATGCATACTAAATAAACACACTAAGAAACACACTTTTACCTAATGACACATTAAACCAAGTAGATCTTAACTAACTCCTAAGTGTCTAAATATCCTAACACAATTGTCCAACTGACTCCCAGTAGTTGCAGTGCAACAAGAAGACTTATACATATTGTAAATAGTGGGAGTTGAAAGAAGAAAAAGGAAGAAAAAAGTAGAAAAATGAAGAAAAAGAAAAAAAGAATTAGTTAGAGCAATAAGTGATACACAAATAGTTGGGAATGACAAAGCGCAGTAGGCAGAAAATTGGTGCGACATAATTCAGAAGAATACACACGGGAAAATTAGATATTGTGTGACAGAATGAAGAAATAAGTGGAAAATCGAAAAACAAGTCAGAACATTAATGACCGGGTTTATAAAAAGGGAAAAAATCAGACATATCCAACACCTCGTGATTTTTTTAACAAAAGAGAACTCGAGATATCAAACAAAGGTTGCTTCAACAGGAGGGAAATTCAATTGATTATGTGCAAGGATAGTTAGATGGAACCCCTGAAGGTTGGAACTTCCAACTGATTTGTAAGAGTCACCCAACATTCAGGAAGGAAGAAGGAAATAATGGAAGAACCAGACAATTTTGCGGAGATAGAGGATGTTATGGCGTCAGAGACTAAATCTATCAATCCTACCATGATAGAGGAAGAAATATCAACCATAGAACAGGTGCTAGTGGTTCAGAGCATGAAAAACCCTAACGATGGTGCAAACCCTAATCCAAAAAACTGTGTAGAAGTAGAGGAAATGAAAAAAAAAAACATAAAGTCATCACATAGGAAATACTAGTCGAAGATATTACAGACAAATAAGAAATAAAGGGATAAGAAGAAGAATAAGTTGTGGAAAAATATATAGAAGAAAACCTAACCGGGAGTCAGAAGAGGAAAGCACCATGCACAATAAAAATCACTTTACCTTATATCCTAGACGTTGCAGTTGAAGTGGAAGACATGCTAGGGAAGGTGCCAAAGTTAAAATATGCAGATCATAATGTAATAGATACAATGAAGTTTCCCGAGTTTGCACATGAATTTTACTTGGAGAACAGAGGGGAGGTAGGAAACTTAGGGAAACCCATTTTGGAGCCCGCACAATGGATCCGAGGTCTATACAACTTAGGAATTATGAATTTGCTGGACATACCACATTTTGGGTGTAGGAAAAATGCAGGCCTCTGTGTGAAGCAACTACTCACTAGGGCACATGGAGGTATCATGTGGATGGATAGGTCGATCCCAATATATGTAGATATCATAGCCAATATTATAGGTTTTACTACCAGCATTGTAAGTTAAAATGAAAAAGAAATTGTAGAAGAAGTTAAAACGCAGTTCAGGACAAGCAGGGGCACTAGGGGTATAATAATAAAGGACATCAAAGACCTTGCGACAAAGTTTTCTACAAATTTGATGGCTTGAAAACTTTTGAGGAAGTGCAGAAAGGAAGAGGCTGCGACATGAGTGATAGTGATAGCACCAAAATATGCAAAATATGTAGTGTTAAGTTGGGCGCCATATTTATTGAACTAGTTTATGATATACTGCAGAGATGCACAAGATAATGGAATAGAATTCCATTATTTCTGGTTGTTATTATTGATAGCTTTTGTGGGCTGGAAGGAGCCCAAATTTTTAGTCTTTTTGGATAGAAGTGAGAAATTTTGTGCAACATGATATACAGGATTATGGCAGGCAAAGAAATCTAAGAACCAAAAGATGAACATCACGGTATTTGTCATGTTCTTGGAAGACATGCAACAGAAGAAAACCAATGTTTGGAGGATCCCAATCGAAGTAGTCCAGGAAAATGAAGGGATTTCTAATTTCAAGGCTTCAAAGCACCATATGTGGATTCATTCCTGGAGATATCCAAAGAACAAGTGGTTAGAGATGGGGTATTTCACATCACATGAGGAAGTGGATTGCATCATGAAGGATTGGCAGTGGAAGTTACCAATCACACATAATAACAGAACAAAGCCCAAGGATCAAGTAGAAGTAGGAACATAAAAAAAACATGTAGTCCAACAAATAATACAAGGAAGGTTGTAGGGCACAGTCAAGCTTCAGAAAGTGGCATAGTGAGAAAGAAGGAAATAAAGAAAGATATTCTGTCGAGGGAAGAAGTAAAAGGGGATGGCGAGAAAAGAGATAGATCTTGTCCAAAGGAAGTACAGGATGAGCAAGAAGAAAAGAAGAAAACTGAGGCGTAGACCTCAACCCCACCAAAGAAGAAGACTGGAACACAGGAGGGAGAAACAAGGAAGAGGATGAAGTATCACAAGAACCCTGTAGTACTTACTATTACATAAGACGATGCAAAATTCTTCGTAGACAAAGTCTAGGATAGAGAGGAGAATTCACTACTTGCAATTGAAGAACAAAGAGAAGACATTATGGAGAAGCTAGTGGAAGTGCATGATACTTTAAAAAGGCTACAACTAAGCACAATGCATCATTCAACAACGCAGAAAAAATAAAAACCATAGGAAGAAATAACGCAAAAAGAACAAGAAGAGACAATGCAGACAATAGTCATGAGCAATGACAAGTTTAAGGTCACACAAGAGATGTTGGAGGTGGATGAGAACAAAATGCAGAAACTAGTGAAGGATGTGGAACATCATGAGTTGGTTCTGGCGAACATACCCATGAAGTAATTATATGGGTTACAAGCAATCATGATGCATAAGGTTCAGTCTAGAGCTAGGGAGGATGCCACCAACCTAGTGCTCGACCGAGATGTTAAGGAGATTTTGCAGGTGACTTGTGAGAATATCACATTGGATAAGGATGAGGAGAGGCATCACGTAGATAAGCTAGAAAATAAACTTGTAGAAGTATACATGAGCATACCATACTACGTGCAAGAACAAGAGGTAACAACAGAAGAGAAGATATAGAAGATTGCACAGACAATGGAGAAATACAAACAAGAGATAACATAATTAATAGATAAATTAAATTCAAGCACACCTCCAGAAGTATGTGAATAGAGAGAACAAGAGGCTACTATGCACATAGATAGAATAACATAGGAGATAAAATAAGTGGCAGAAATATATGATAGAATTGCACATATTTGGACCATCCTAGAAGAGGATGCGAGGATCGAGCAACTGGAGTAGAGAGAGGAAAAGTTGAACATTGTGGGTCAGGACTTGAAGAAAAGGCAGAATAACATGGACATATCCCTGAGATTGAAGACTGCGCAGGAGCTAAAAAATTTGTAGGAAGAGGTAAATATTGCGCAAGAGGAGAAGCAGGTAAAGCAGGATCAGTTGGAACCATTTCAACAAGAGGTTGAAAGGATGATAGAAGAATTGTAAGTAGAGAAAGCTAGCTTGGCACAGGTGCATGCAAAAAGTAGAGAAGTGTTGAAAGAGCACGTGAAAGTAGGTTTTGGAAATACTGACAGGAAAGAGCGCACGGGCTAAGGAGAAATCGACAGAGTTGGAAAAGACGTTTTATGTGTTGGAGGTAGTGCTGCAGAAGGTGAACTAAGGTCGAGTGGCTTGGGATGAGACGCATGTTAGTGTTGGGGGGCTATTGGAGCAGAAATGTTTGGGATAACAAAACAACAAATGATGAATATTGGACCAATAAGGATAGTGTGCCATATTTTGAGGAAAATTAGTGTGTGTAGTGGGATTTGCGGAAATCCAATGCGTATGTGGAAAAACCTAACCATGTTAGGATTAGGGTTTCAGATTCATATTGTAAGGGCTTAACCAATTTTTTTAATATAAATTAAAATGTCTAAGGTAGATTGAAGCACCTATCTATCTGATCTAATCTTGTCATATATTTTGGGGAGAACTATTTTGGAGTCTTTAGAGTCTGTGTTGAGTTGAAGTCTGTTTTGAGAGATGTGGAGCTCAGATGGAGTAAATATGGAGATGTATAGTAGAGCCAGGTCGCAAGATGTGGAGCTTGGTGAGACACTGGTCTGCCTCACTACTCTCTATTATCTTATGATGTAATGCACACAACGCATTTTTATGAATAAGAAAATAAGCATAATATATTTGTGGACGTAGCCCTAAGGGGGTGAACCACGATAAAAATATATGTGCAATTTTTCTAAATGTTTTACTATTTCTGCATTTATGGTTGGATGATTAGATAGATGAATGGATGACTTTACTTACAATGTGCACTAGAAATATGTATGGAGAATGGATGCTATGAATGAATGAGTTAATGGATCTGATGAATAATATGGTAAAATGCATGTTTAAGTAGAAATAGAAGTAAGATAAACAACCTCAACCCCTTCCCTGATTCTAGACACTTGAGTTATGCAATCACCCATAAGCCATCTCATGTGATACTATGTTGTCCACTCTATGCACATTGTTTCCTTCTGGTTTACCAGAGGGGACGATGGTGATAAGGGTTTTGTTGGAGAAGTAAGGTAGAACTTGGGTTAGTCCATACATCCAATAGAGGGGGATACAGAGTGAGGGGGAGAGAGGGGTATATGGAACAAAGAGAGAGGGAGAGGTAAGGAGATATGGGGTGTGGGAGAGAGAGAGGGAGGGAGGGGCTTAGAGAGAGGTAACATACACACACACACACACACACACACAATGAGAGAGAGAGAGAGAGAGAGAGAGAGAGAGAGAGAGAGAAGGGAATGGATATAGAGAGGGAAACAAGGAAGGGAAGATAAAGTGAGAGAGAAAGAGAGAGAGTGGGGGACATAGGGTAAAATAGGGA